>JAUELC010197394.1:0-10831 GCA_031471745.1 Cryptochiton stelleri | reverse complement strand
TTTTGTCCTGTGGTTGTCTTGTATCTTGTCATTGTTTGTTGCCAGTGGCGTCGGGGTGATTTCCTTCACCCATTGGGATGGCACACCGTCATATGAGTGAAATAACCTTAAGTATGGTGTAAAACCCTGATCAAACAAACAAACATATAAAGGGGGAAAAAATCAGTTTCCCAAAAAAACATTAGGGATTAAGATGTAACGCATGTACTCCTAACTCAAAACAACCAATCACAAACATATAAACCAGAAAGCATTCTAAATTAGCTTGAACCTGAATTTGATACTAACGTCTTGGTGTTTCTTCAGTAACAGACTCCAAGAAATCCTGGGGTGTCATGTAAACGTTGCCCTCATATTCCACAGATGCAAACTGCTTGAAGCGAAGCTCTCGGTAGCTTGTTCTTGGTTTTCTCCGCTCAACTGGTTCCTTAAAAGAAAAATATACATGGAATGAATAAATAATTAAAAAAATATTGAGTTACCCAGACTTTAGTTGATGATTTAGAATTGAATTTGTATTTTAGGTACAAACATTATTGAGAACATTTTGCCAGTCAATTTAGCAAATACATGTCCTGAGGTTTAACACGATGTTAAATTCTGCGAAATGTTACAAGACAATTGCTATTTATTTGAATTTACCCTTTGAGTTGAAATGTTAGTATATTCAAAATAACATTTATTACATATAGCTATTAAAAGCTTCATTGGACATTGTCACAATACACAACCAAAGAGAGTCTGCATTTCCCTGTTGAAAGTTAGTAACAAATTACTGGTAAAAAAGCAGCATAATTGTTTCCACCTGAAATGGAGCCAATAGACTGTTTATAAATATTAATAAAGTGTATAAAAATTTAAAATGTTTAAAACTTCTATATTCATACGGTCATATAACGTTAAAAGGCCCTACATGTACATACAAACAAGAATTGTGCCAAACTTCTTGGTTTTTCTACATATCCCGTACCAGCTCTGTCTTTTCTTGTGTGTTTTTCTTCTCACAGTTTCATGTTAAAAAATACACGGGAAAATGAAAATATGTTTATTTGTAAATGGGGGCCAGATAATTGGGCCGGAAGCATATCACTCCCCTCTGGGACGCTATGCTAGGAATACAAGCAAAACAGTGGGGGCAAATTGCTTTTTTAGGCATCAATTACAAAATTGAGTGAAAATATTGGGATGTGGAGAGCCTCTTAAAACAATAATAACAAATAACTTAAGCATATTTCCATTTTTTCCCAATGTTTAAAACCACTATCTGGTACATAGACAAACAATACAGGGGTTAAGGATAATAGGTACTGGAGTGAATTAGAACACCCCTCCCATCTCATGCCCAGGGAGTGAAAACACTCATTGAAGTCATATGAGAGAGGGACTAACACTTATCAACAAAAGCTGTCATCATATCAAATATAACATGTGCTTACCATGTGTAGACTAAATAGCTATTTTCAGATTTCCAAGATTGTCCTTCGTAAGATTATAAGAAATGTCCTAAAATCCTTTAGTACACAGACCCCAAAGACAACAGCTCAGGTCATAGTCTGTGGAATGGGCCACCCAGTCAGAGAAAATTTGCCTTTTTTCCCTTCCAGTCTGATTGTATTTACGTTATAGCTCCTTTTACTTATAATGTACATATCACAAATATGAGGTTAACATTCAGAACTTTATTTAAAAACCTGTATATGAACGTGTATTGAATAAGTTCTTTAATTTTCTGCAGCACAGGGAACCAGTTTACCTTTTTTCTTACGTGAATATATATGTATAATTGTGTTGACAAGGTAAGCAATCCACAACAGAATGGTAAGCTTTAGAACTTTCTATTGCAGTAAATGTACAGCAGTCAACATGGATGAATGTACAATGTATTAATGGCAACTGAGATTTAGGCTATTGAAACTACTAAAACTTGTCTTTTGCCGAATAAAGATGCGTTCATTTTTATTCTTGTCACTTGGGGAATCTTGATTCAAATAAGCAATTGGATATAATAGTAATAACTTAGTTAGTAGTCGAAATACTGAAATGTTGTTTGAAAAGCAAAGCTGTACAAGTTTTTTCTGAAGTTCCCTTATATATATATGCACTAAAATACTGATTATAAGAAACCTTACTAAATGCTTTATCTTCTTGATGACTTTTGATTCTGTCGCCAAAAGTGTATCTAGTTAGTAGAATCTGCCAGTGAATGTTACTTTAGTTTAATATATAACAAAGGTGGTTTGATACCTTAAAGTAACCCAAGTGAGCCTTTAAGGTGTCTGAACATGTTCTGACCATGTTTAATATAGGTTTCTACTACTGACGCAATGAAACGTCTCTAGTAGCACTTTTTCCCCTGCAGTCAAACAAGTTCAAAGAAAGAAACCACTAAAGTTGTTGAGAGAAGCATCTGTTGTTCTTCCCTACAGCGTCAAACTTGCTATCAAAGTTGGCAAAACTCAGGCTCGCCAGAAGGAGAACTTTAGTAGGAAACAGATTTTTTTATTCCAACCACAAAAAAAGCTCCCACAGTCATCATTACTTGAGTGTGAAGAGTTTGAAATAGGCCACCCTGACGCTGTGGAACTCCACAAAAATAGCACAGTCAGAAATAGAGCGACATCCCTTCCTTAGAAAAACATCTATTTCAATATGTCAGTCCCGGCCTTATCATCAATCTTGTAATAACCAGGTTACATTAGAGAGGCAATATAAAGGTTTAGGGTTTCCAAATTCCAAATGACAGTATAAATAATCAAGGGAACTATTTAACAAGATGTTTAATATTTAATTGGACCACACCATTATCAGCTTTTATCCCTTCATAATCTTGGTACATAAGATAAGTAGTAGGGGCAGGCATAAGGATTGTTGCTCATTCAAGATTGGCAACACAAGTCATGTCACTCACTCCACTCAGTCTGTCTATATGCCACTTAATTCGTAATCTGATCAACCATCTTAATATCATAATGACAAGGTTACCTTATCAATGTACAAAGCCAAAAACACAAGCTTTGGATTTCCCAACTGTCAAATTGCAGCAAGCTAATAGGCAAAAAATTTGCCACTCAATTGTTCAACTAGTGCGTGTAGAGAACAAGTCCTACATGTAGTTTACAAGATGTGCAGCTCTGAATCTGGTCTATAAGTGTAGACATAAAATAGGTAAATGTGTGAGGTATGGTAACTGTCTTGGGCATTTAGAGTGACAGCTCCATGGTCTGGCCACACCATTAGTAACTACATAAAGATACATGGGAAGGGTCAAGCAACTGTATGAATGGACTGACCCTCAGCAGACTAACATACACACATAAATACAACCCACAGCTGTAAAGACAAACAACTTGTCAAAGTAACACATCTCTTCCTCATCTCTTAGAGTAAGAGCAAGTAGCTCAAGCTGCTTAGTAAGCACTTTCTCCTGCTACTCATCTTGGACTTCCATGGGCTATCCTCTTTCTTGTCAGGCATTAAATTCCCCACTACTAACTCACATAAAACACAGTCATTATTACTATCAAAGCATGTGTGTGTACACAAGACAACTATTGAACTATCCAGTGTGATTATAGCAATTGATCAAATTGATCAAAGTTTCCATTAATATTGAAAAATGGAGATTCAAAGTTTTGGACATCTTTTGAGTGTATTTTAATCTTTGAAACCATCACATGTATAAATCCCCAAAAATTTTGTGTATACAAATGAACCAGATAAATTGTATTTAAATGTACATGTAAATCCAGAAAAAAAAAATTCTGTACTTTAACTACCCTGCTCATAGGGAAGCATAAAGATAAAATTGAAAACTGCTGTATATGTATAAGAACAGTTAAGGTTCTGGGATGTTTAGCCAATAATGAACACTACTGAAGCAGCAGCTACATTGCAACATGTATTTATAAAATATATATGGTCAGATTTCTAGGGATGGCTGGCCACCACAGGGAGCATTTCAAAGGAAATCAATTCGGTCATGGTTATAGGGGTATGTTGAGCTGCAGTTGTGTACGTGGTATCTAAATGCTGAGGTCGCTCAAGTCTATGAAATAACTTTCTAGGGGGGCAATCAGTGTTTGTATGAAAATTTAGACTAGAAATGGCTGCTAAAAGGTTTTGATTGGATAGTGAAAAGTTACCACCCCTTACAGAGCTACCCCAATTTAGCAGTAAGTGAAACCAAAGGTTCTGTACATATAATAGCCGCCCCTTTCAGGAGCATACCAGAAATGGGGCTCCCTGCCTTTGAGATGCCCTACATGTATATACCTATTGGAAAAATTTGGTGGAACACATACAGCTCTTATAAATATAAGATATTGTGTTATTAAAGGTCAGGACAAACACGCATAAAGAGGTGCTTAAAAGATTTGCATTCAAAGCCCTTCTCAGACTTTCATGGCAAACCATTACATGTGAGAAAATCTTGACTATACAGACATACTTTTATAAATGTAGAAAAAGAAAAGTGAGCATGCCTCCATCGAGGATCAAACCTGGGAACTCTTCACAGACTAAGTTACAGAGGTTCACATCCTTAATACCCATTAAATAATATGATCCAGCATACACACCATATAATTAAAGCTGAGTATCTGTTGACCAAAGCCTAAGTACATATGTACATGTAGGCCTACCCTTAAACACATTCTCTTTTTTTTTTCTTCACTTTTACCAGTCTCAACAACCCATCCGCACAAGAATCCAAATATCTCTGATCCTGTGGTCCATTCAGACATCCTACCAATGTCTCACAGAACTTCTACTTTTACTACATGTAGTTATATATTTCAGGCTTCACTGACTTCAAACAATAAAACCCATAGTGCATCCAAATGTAATTCACACCAGTAACAAATTCATATCTATATAAAAACAATAACAGTACATGTACATCATGAAAAAAAACACAGGCTAGTTAGGGCTACAAATGATAACTATTGTTTTACGATCTTTCCCATCGAGACATGAGCAAAAAGATGTTTTAGAGGATATGATTTTCTATACTTCACATCAAACATCAGAAACAAAAATGCTAAAATTAGGGTTCCCATGAAATTGTTACAATATTCTGCTATTTAATCATAATCCATAATTTAGAAGGGGGTAAACGTGATTACGGCCTTGTTTTCTCTCATCAACACTCTAGTCTGCCCAATGTTGTTTTTCTAGACTGTTCAAAGTGGTTGTGTTAAGTGTTTTGACAATCGATCTGTTTGTTTGGCACTGGAATGAAAACATGAATGTTGGCTGGCCAGTGTATGGGTATACACTGTGTGTCTGTCCAGCCAACACACACTTCACCAATGGTCAGTTTGTCAATAAGTTAGGCCCTTTTCTCAGACAACAGTAACATGGCCTTCCAAGTACCCGTAAAACTGATATTCAGTCTTAAGGAGAGCGGTCATTCACCTTCGCTTTCTCACCTTCAATTTGTTAATAATGTTTTATGAAAATCTATTTAATCAAAATGTTCATGTGAAATTCTCACGATGAGCAGCTATTTCAAGTTCTCCCGTAATACTCAAATGTGAAGGTAGACCTGCTTCAAATCCTTCACTGATTGGTCTAATACTGATTGATTGAAGTTTATACTTTCAATAAAGTTACAACATACTTGTAGAAGTATCAATTACCACGAGACATGTCACCTTTGAACATACACATGACGAACTGGCCTCATTTCTAAAGACCGAAAAATACTTAAACTTCTGCACAGTTAATTAGATAGAATGCTTTTGACAATTTGTTCATTCTTCTTAGCGACAGATTAAGCACTAATTGAGGCAAAATACAGATCATTTATAGATTGATTAACTGCCGCCAAATTTGAGGTCAACAGCAAATTATACATGTAGACCTTAAAAATCGACAAACTACCCTTATAAATGTAGAGTAACACCACAGTTCATTTGTATTACATTAAGTACAATTAGTCGCAGTAGTGTCAAGAATTCGATCAGTCACACGGATTAGAATCCCTTTCTGTTTCATGCTTGTCAGAGATACTGTAAATTTTTTCTTTAATTGAGAGAAAGTATTCAGCAGCATGGCAACACAGTAGAGGTGTTTATTACATTATGATTATAACCACTGACATGCAGCTTCTGGTACAAGTATCAGATGACATTAATTCAGTTTATTATATTGCCTAGACAAGAGGGCACTGTAAAAGATTTGTATTCTGAACAACAAAAATTATCTAACTAAGTATTCAGAAGACAAATTAAACAACAGCTTGTCATCAAACTGAAACATATGAATGAAATGTAGTGCTTGACAGCAGTCAGGAAAGAATCCAAGTTTCACTCTTAAGTTCCTCTTAGTCTTGACTGTTGTACTATAACTAATCGTATTATTTATTCTCAGATATGTACGGTAATATAGATGAATACCATTAACACAAAAACACTCAGATGACAAGCAAATCATAACTTGAAATTTGTTTATTCAAATTTGCATCACATACAGGTCAAAGATCTATATTTCCTGCAACATGTATTGTTGTCATTGTGTGTTTTAACTCAAACACTTATATCTTCCTAGACCAAATAGAAGGTGTCTGGCTCTCTGCATAATTATCAAACTGGACAACATCATCGAATTTGTAGAAGGTGTGGGCAGACAGTTTCAGGAACATAATTCAGCAATCACAAGCCGTCTTGGGACTGGGGCAGAAGAAGCAGGCACATGTTTTCTCACCCTAACCAGGGTTGATTCAAACAAATGTATCCCTTTGTCAACTTGGATAAACAAGGTCAAATCATAATAACAAAACTGATTTAAAATTCTCTATGAAAGTTTACACTTTTGGCAGAAAAGTCATCTGAAGTTATTTACACAGACAACAATTGGCCGGAAACTTGTATGACCCTCCGAACCTTAAAACAATAAATTTATGATTTCCGGCTTTAAAAAAATATAAGCATATGAATTTTTGCCTCTCTGATATTTCAGACCGCTGCAGAAGTGTTTCCTTATAGATTAAGAGAAAATTGCTCATACATTAATCACAGCATATAAGTTTTAAACTTTAATATTTTCACAGGCAATGCCTATGAAATAATGACTTAAATTAGAATGTATTAATACAAAAAATCAGAGCTCAATACTAGGAAGAAAATGTTCTTAATTTCAAAATTATTACCAACTTTTTAGTCATATTACGAATACATTCTTTATTTCATTCGCACGTGGCCAATGATTGACAATTTGACATGCTAAACTAAATGGTCAACACTGTTTTGTCTAAGTTTGTCAACGAAATAAAAACAATTGTGTCAAAGTGGCACACGACAAAATAGGAATAACAATAGTTAACTTCAGATGAACTTTTCATTGAAACATCGTGTGTAAGCTTAACTATTCCTCACAGCTAATGTAATTGTGTGTTATCATTTACTAAAAGTCTACAACCACCCCAGTAAAAACATGCGAAGATACAACCACACATGCAATTCAGTAGAAGCCTTATGTCATGAGGATACATTTGGAAAAGAATGTATGGACCTAAAAGTGGGATCTGGAGAGAACTAAGTGACCTAATATGTTGTGTTTGTGAGAAATTTTACATTTTTTTCTGGGGTGTCTACAACTCACCCCAATATCTGACCTAGACACTTTAAGCTTAATTATTCAGAAAACAATACTTGAGGGGGCAAGCAATATTTTCTCTCTTCATCCATTAAAAATATAATGAAAGGATTAGATACATGTAAAATGTTACCATGTCTTAATCACCTGCTTAATAATATTAATATTGTCTTTATGTATGGCTGAACCAACAGCTAGCAGACTTAAAAGAGGGCGGAGAAAGATTTAGTTTTAAGAATCCAAAATAAGCTTACTTCACTTGGTGACAGGTATTACTTGCATACAATTTGTGAGTCGATACTAATTGCATATTTATGTATTTAATTCTTGCAAAATACAATTTTGATAATTAGGCCCAATGCACCATAATCATTTTTTATGCACCATAATAATCTTTTAGGGCGGAGATGGAAATTGTTTTTGAGTAGATTAATCGTGTTTCATTGATGTACAGTTCTTAATTAAATTTAAGTTTTGAATGAATGTTAATCCAATTGACATAAAAGCATATTGATATATATTTACAATACAATCAATAATTTGAACAAAATAGTAAGCTTACATACAAAGTTCAGAATTAAAAATTTATAACAATAAGCACCCTATTGCTTTCTTTGATGATTTCAAAATTTGTATTGATTAGTTAATAAAGATATGTATTAGAACAAATAGATGAAAAGAGTAATACTAAGAAATAGAGAGAATCAATCTTTAACAGAGAAGAAATGATTGGCTTCATGCTGAGATAATCTATATTAAAGATAGTTTTGAAAGAGATTAAAGGCTTACATTTACATGACTGTTGGCAAGATCACACTTGCAGACGGTAAGAAAGGGACACACCAGGTACATAGTATATTACCATGAAGGAGGGGTAAGTTGTAAGATCATAGTGCAGATTAATGTCACATCAAAGTTTGAGCTAATCCCATAATCTTACTCTGGTCCTTTTTTATTTTTGGCCCACCCAGTGTCACCTTATCAAGTTATCACTCCATTAAAAACTACACTGAAGTCAGAGCAGACACTTTGTCAATTTATGGACAAGATGTCTTTGCTTAAACACACAAATACTGTATACATAGTATAGCATGTGGTCCTAGTCTGACAAAGACATCTAGATAAAAAATATATATTAAACTTAATTAATGAAGAATAAGAAATGACCATTATTCATACTGTACATGTAAGTAACATGTAAGTTTTATTTTTAAAGCACAGAGAGTAAGCAATAAACAGAAGAATTGAGACAGTATTGGTTTAATACTTTATAATACTGTATAATATATATCAATATATAATATATTTTTTAATGATAAAATACTATCCAGTTCAGAGCTATTCAAGTTGAAGCCTGAGTGAATGGTTACATTGGTTATAACTTGTTTACTTAATATAAATATGCATTGTTGGGTAAAGACAGATTCATACATGTTATGGTTAGATCAGAATATCACAAATTCTCTGAAAAAGTGGGACAACAGCACAAAAGCTGGGGTATGTCATCTCTCCTGTATGAATTTCAACGACAAGCCTATACCTGAGGCCAACGAAGTAGGTCAAATCTCAATGAAAATCCATACAGTGAAGATGAAAGCATAAAATGTGAGGAGTTCTGTCCCCTTGCTTAATACTCAGTAGACAAAATGTGACTTACATGTAAGACTTGGAAGTTGTGATTGTCACTGGCTACTCTCCAAAGATTTAACTCAATAATTTTTGAAGTTGGCCTTATTTTAATGATTTTCAAGCATGTACATATCCTACATATATGACTGTAAATCAATAGCTTGTTTAAAATATTCAAATCTTATGAAATTCTACATGTAAAGTTCATGTATTCGATTGTTGTCCTATTAAATGGAAGGGCCAAGTAAGAAAACCTCTATGGAGAGACTTGTAAGTCTCTACGCAGGGCTGGAATATGATATCCATGTACATGTACTAGACCAAACATAGGTTTCTATTTGTGAATTAACCTGAATTGTAGTTAAACGAAAGTGTTATAGGGCTTTTATCTGGCTTTTTAAGTAAGGAGACCGGGTCAGCCTACATCTCCATAACACATGTATTTAGCTTAAATATGGTTGGGCTGCCTTTTCATGTAGTAAGCTTACATAGTATCAAACTCATCACAATTATAATGATAGTTTATCTTAAGAGGAGCCTAGCAATTAAGATGTATGTAAGGCTATTGTATAGATTGGGGTAGCCCAGTTCCTAGATCTGGTATACATACGTAACCTGATCTAGCAGCCAGCTAGTGTGAATTCGTCAGGTCGAAGCATTACTCCAAAACTGTACAATGATGTCCATTAAAATGGAGATTTTTAAACAACTAGTAAGCTATACCATGGAGGCCCGAATCATATCGTGCAGGCTTCCCACGTTGTACTACAGACATACCTGTACGTCACCTTTTCCAACGCCAACCGACAGAATTTCCACACAGCCCAGTTTGACTTTGCGGAAGTTCAAATTTCGTGCATGCATTTTCTGTATGCTGCCGCAGTTGTTCAAACTGGGCTGAGTGGAGATTCTGTCAGTTGGCATAAGGAAAGGCGACATACATCTTGTCCGAACAACGAGGGAATCCCGCAGGATAGGATTCAGGCCTCCATGGTATACTAGTTGTTTTAATATCTTTACTTTAATGGGTGTCATTGTACAGTTTTGGAGCACGGCTTAGACCAGACGAATACGCACTGGCTGGCCGCTAGACCAGGTTACGTATGTATACCAGGTCTAGGAACTGGGCTAACTGTGACATCCACACATTCAATTTCTGATACAAGCTGCAGACTATAGCTAAGTCAGGATTCGTAATCAGGATGACGATATACATGGCCGCTGAGGGAAAATCCCATATAGAGAAACAGTCACGTGGACTTCTGCTCGAGAACACATCGTGCAGTTTAAGAAGCAATTTAAAATATTTCATAGCCAGAAAAGTCTACAAACTAACATATTTTTTTTATGGCATGTTCCCATATTGAACACATATCAGCATTCATTTCCTGATAAACAAAGTTGTGACTTTAAACATGTAGCTACAGGTCGGCAGCTATAATTCTGATACAAATATTAGTAACTTGTGTTGTATTTATTTACTATGAACAATCCAAACAAATTACTTTGAATTATTGAAGCATGTGATGATTGATTTGTTTGTTTGTTTGATTGGGGTTTTACGCCGTACTTAAGGTTATTTCACTTATATGACGGCGTGCCAGCC
>JAUELC010197282.1:0-17217 GCA_031471745.1 Cryptochiton stelleri | reverse complement strand
AAGTCTGCCAAAACGAGGGTTTTAGAGTACTTCAGACGCCAATTTAATCCTTTATTGTGGAGAATTATCAGTCGTCTGGTTTTGTAGCTTTTATATAATAATTGTACCATTAACTATTTTTTGGAAGTTAATCTTCTGTGGAACTTAATCTTAGTTGTCAAACTAAAGGTAAGGTTTTGAGATATAAACGTTTATCTTTCAGATTGTCCTTCCGGATACTGTGTTTGGCAGGAGACAATGTGACGTGGGACATTCTAGACCTCGCGCTCCAAGACAGTCACTGTGCTTAAGAAATGAAGCCAACGTCTAGTTTACTAACCCCTAGTTAGATGAATTGGGCCACGAGTACAACTGGAATCCTCAAGATCCTTGTTTGAGACCATGTGTTTCTAAACTATAGCTAGGATATGTAAAACACAATTAACCACACAACACTCCCCTGACCATGAAAGGTTTCACTCTTTAAAGTAAATTTTACTGGAGAGGATATGTTGTGGAGTATTTTATCAAAAGATTGAACTATTAAGCACTAGGTGTCTTTTTCAAACAATTGTTTATGCACGAGACGGTGCTGCTTTAAAAAATACATATATGGAATGGAAATGGAGCATGAACAATAATCTACAATCAATCAGTTGAAACATAAATTTCCCGCATTCTTTGAAACAATGCCAGCTGTGGAATTCTTGTTGATTGACCGCTGACATAGTAAGCAAGTCATTGTCGTTGAAGAGCGGGACTTGTCCCTTTTGAGTGCTGCTCTTCTGTATGTGTTTATAAGGCCTACCTTCAGCAAACTTACAGAAGGTCAGTTCCGTTGAATAAAAGAGAAAAATATCACGATAATCAGTTTTACTTCAAATTATATCTCCTTACGTAGTATTTACAATTGATTGATTTTTAATATGAATTGTTACAAATGTTTTTGTACATAATTATTACTAACTGAAAGGGAAACAGTTATAAATTTTAAAATAAATTTTAAAATAAATACGCAGTTGTCGAAAAAAAGCAAACAATTATGCATTATTCTGCATGGAAAAATAAGTTAAAATCAGATGTACACATTCGGTTGCTCTTTTTCCATTGATAATCGCTTTATTTAGTGGTTTCCATAATTGTGTAACTCGCGAAGATAATAAAATACCAAGAAGTTTATTTTAGTGTTTTCTTTACTCGATAGACAGTTCTCTGTTTTAAAGACTTCATTTACTTTCCGCCCAAAGCATCAATTTGAATGGACACCCGGGGTGTCTGGACCCTCTGGTTAAACTGTCACGACATCCGCGATCTGTTCGTGCTACGAACTCGTACGCTATTATAGACCGTGTTTGATTCGGAGGATAGTGTAAATGTTTCTTGAACGCGCCGCACAGCTTAATATTGGCGATATACCATGTGATGTTGACATGTTTCCTTTTAAATTAAATCTGATTACTTTATGAACGTTTATGTCCAGACAAGAGTATTAAGTAAGTACATGACCTCAGAGTTCTTATTATCTTTTTAACCATGATATATTGGACCGCCTCAAACGTTTTTTTTTTTAATTTCGAATATAATAAAATGGGGTATTTTGGTTTATTAAGTCCAGTGACCTAACGTCCATATTCAGCTTACGTAAAAGTAATGTCCACATTATGTGTTCGATAGTTTCTATACTTTCTATATATGATTATTGCAGATATTGATGAAGCAACCACGGCACCCTTAACAGTTTTTACATATTTAAGACGGTGTCAGAAATGGCCTCTGAAAGAAACTATTATTAATTAAATCAAGAATTTCGCTTTTGTTATGGCTAAGTATGTATCTTCCATCATACTCAGAATTTATTTAACAAATCGGTCTCAATAATTTTGTTTTTGGTACGTTATTCATCTTTTTTGCAAAGCTGGATCTGGGTTTTCAAATATCCAAGCCGTCGTCCATAATACAAATAGTAAATGGACGACGACTGTTGCAGAACGTTGATTATTTCAATAAAACGACTGTTTCAGGACAATGACTATTTCAGCATAATGGCTGCTCCAGGGCGATGACTATTTCAGTACGATGACTGATCCAGGACGATTATTACCTCAGTATAATGACTGTTAGGGGGCCTACAAGATGATGACTATTACAGTATACTTACTGATACAAGACGATGACTATTACAGTATAATGTCTGTTACAAGACGATGACTATTACAGTATAGTGACTGTTCCTGTACGATGCCTATAACAGTATAATGACTGTTTCAGGTCGACGGCTGTTCAAGGACCAATGAATGCACCGGTATGATGACTGTTCCAGGTCGATGGCTGTTCAAAGACCAATAAATGCACCAGTATCATGACTGTTCCAGGACGATGGCTGTTCAAGGACCAATGAATGCACCGGTATGATGACTGTTCCAGGTCGATGGCTGTTCAAGGACCAATGAATGCACCGGTATGATGGCTGTTCCAAGACGATGACTGTTTCAGTATAATGACTGTTTCAGGTCGATAGCTGTTCAAGGACCAATGAATGCACCTGTGTGATGACTGTTTCAGGTCGATGGCTGTTCAAGGACCAATAAATGCACCGGTATGATGACTGTTCCAGGACGATGGCTGTTCAAGGACCAATGAATGCACCGGTATGATGACTGTTCCAGGACGATGGCTGTTCAAGGACCAATGAATGCACCGGTATGATGGCTGTTTCAGATCGATGGCTGTCTAAGGACCAATGAATGCACCGGTATGATGATTGTTCCAGGACGATGCATGTTTCACAATGATGATTATTTCAGTATAAAACTGTCCGAGGAGGAAGGTCCTGTCAGAGCGATGATTGTCCTTTGTGACTACCCTGATACTATTACTCCCTTCGTGACTCCCTTTTGTTTTCTGACCGAGTTGTCCGAATCTGCTCTTGTATATCCTAATGTCATCTAACACCGGAAGCTCGTTTAAGAAAACAATAAAAAAACCGAAGCCAGCTTATGTTAAACAAGATTGTCTGTAGGCCTAGGCCTATATGAATTAGAGGTGAACTTTCCCACAATCATAGGTGTACGTTCACTCTTCTGTTTTAGAGGCAGGGAGGTGCATTGTAAAAAAAATGACATATATGTTTCAAACTTTTTCCTATATTTGTCTGTCTCTCGATCTGGTACGCCTATGCCAACACTAGTCACGACCAACGTGTATATTTAACTGAAAACGGTAAAAAAAATTCATACTTCAATAATTTGAATGCGTTTTTTACCGAAATTGGCGTTAGTCTACAGTGATTTATTACAGTACTTTCAACATCCTGTCTATTTTCCTATCTAGCCGTCAGTACAGAACGAATAGACGATAAACGTAGCAAAGAGTTATTGAGTTTAAAAAATCCATACCTAAAAGGTAAATGTTTGGATTTTGTTTGTAATGGTGTTGAAGATTGTGGTCGTCAATGAATAGATGTTTATGGGATTCATCGATCCAAAAATGTCAAAGACGTTTCTTTACAACCTTTAATTGGTTAAGTTAAGTAAAGATCGATTTCAGCTTAACTGTAAGCCATTGTTTTGTTCGGCGAACATAATTGATGACCGTAGTAAAATAACATCGAAGTAAGTCGAAATATAACTTCCTACAACCCGAGAAATACCTAGCATCTTTGTGTGAAAAATAAACAGATGTCTATGGGAATAAAAACAAGAACCATGGTGAAATCACTGACACAAAATATAGTTTATAGAATGTTAATCTAGCGTCGTCGTTTTGAGAGAGTAGATAAACAATTCTTTAAAAAAGCCATACCGTCCTAATCGAGATTGGAAAAAAACTACTTGTGATTCTCAGTACATTGTTGATAAATGTGACACTTATCACTTATTTGCATTGAAGATTTTAGAATAAAATAAGTCTGACATTCACAAGTTTGATTAAGAACATATCACACTTTGACATCTATTGTTTTGGCCTTTGGGTTATGTTTATATACAACGGAGAGGTGGAGACCTGATGTTATTAATTGGGAGATAACCGTAACTATAAAATTGCAGGCCTATTAGTGTCCTGTTTCATTGAATAATTTATTGATTAATCAATCAAACGACCCCTCTCACAAACATAGATATTTGTTTTCTGCCTGTTAATAAAACATCAACAGAGACAACTCGAATTAGAATACAGCTTCCGAAGTTAATCACAACACATCCTGTAATGGGATCGATCATAACGGTAACAAAAGCAGACATGTTTTCGACTGATGTGTTTAAATGAACCTAGAAGGAAGCCAACTCATTGTTCTGTAATATTGACTCTATCGACCTTAGTCTTTAGAAATCTGACTTCTTTCTCACTGAGTACATTCCATATCCACTGAGTAATGTTTCCTTCAAAATCCGTCCCAGCTCTGTGTCAGTTTGACACGCTCTAATCCCACATGATATGAGACCAATAATAATATTAACAGTCTATATATTTAATATTTCTTAAACGACAATTAAATACTGCTTAGTTTTGTCAAGACCGGCAAATTACGAGCATCTGGTGTACCATTTAGTTTTATTCTGATGTTTTTAAGTCAAGTTCTTCAAACAAAGTCTGGTTTTATTTCCGTTTAAAAATAAACAATACCGAAAAATGATATGGTTGGATTTTGTTTGTAATTCTGCCGATGATTGTGGATACCGATCACTAGACATTTAAAAGATCCCTCACTCGAAAATGTCACTAATGTTGTTTTACAAGCTTTATAATGGTTATATTAAGCATTCGATTACAGCTTAACTCTATTCTACTGCTTTGAACGGCAAACAACATTTCCCACGGAAGACATCTGGAGACAACGAATCGCACAAAGCGAACACATTTGTGGACAATTAACCAACAGCTGTAGAATTGAAAGCAAGAATCACAGCGAAATCACTGATACAAATTATCAGGTATTTGGTTTATAGTATATACAAACTCGTGTTGAAAATGTCCATGAACAAAGTATTAGCGATGCTGTTATGCCTAAAACAAGATAGGAAGAAAACAACTTGTGGTTTTCCGCACTTAGCTAAAAGACGAGAAACGTTTCGTTTCTGAATTAGATGATAGCTTCCGCGATTAGTCGTTACTGAAGATTGAATTTGTTCGATTAAAGCACGTGGACTAACAGAGCCATTTTGAACCAAATGTTAGGTGAGGTTATTGTTATGGCAGGAACTAATTGGCCTTATCGACCTCAGTCTTTAGGAATCCCTTAGTACATTACATATCGAAAGACTAATGTCTACTCCAAAATCTCTCTCAGATCTATGTCAATCTGACAGTCCCTTTAATCCAAAACATGATTCTAGATCAATATTAACAGCTTGAATATTTAATATCTTTGACAAGAACAAAACGCTGCTTAGTTTTATCAAGACCGACAAACTACGAGCATAGTGTGTACTGCCTAGTGCTACTCTGGCATTTAAAAGCCATGCACGTTGTAAAAACAATGTCTGTTATAATCTATTACTGATTTCCAACAATTGGATACTTTTTAAAAAACTACAGGGAAAGATAAATGTGATTTTTCTATTCCAATGAGTATTTTTGCAGGCTTTTTGGCAACCGATAATCTCTGAATAACAGTATACAAAGAAGATATTGATATTTAGAAATGAAAAGAGAAAAGATTATTGGCCACCATCGAGATTCCAATCCGGGACATTTGGGTCCAATGAAAGATAAATGAAATTACCTGCAAGACAAAGAGCCCTATAAATTACATCGAGATCGTTTTCAAAAAAATTTAACGACCATCATGAAAGAATGTTAAAGGAACTCAGCATTATTTTCGCAGAACAGTACCGCTCCTATTTTGTCATTGCAGATGTTAATTTACCCCATCTTTTCGGTTCATTGTCATACACTTCACACAAGTAAACACATATTTCACCCCAATTCATTGGATAGGAGATATAATTCACACGGCACAACAAATCTCATTAACCTGAAAGCATGTGTGATTTTACTTAAAATGACTTGCTACATTTGATAAATGTCATCTCCAAAGCCCAAAGAAACTGTAGTGGTGTAGCCCTATACACCGACTCCTTCAGATTCTAATTCAAGATAATCGATAAGAGTTCCTTAGATCTTACTCTAGAATAGTCAGTGTACTAATGAGCATAGCTATATCGAAGAGTTCTGTTACACGTGTCGACAAGCTTGGAACAGCAAATACACAATTACCTACAACTCTGATATTTCATATATTAACATACATTGTCGACGTTACAAGTTTTGTTAAATGTTAGATAGAGCCTTCTTCACAAGTGCCACATATTGATTTTAGTTGTGAGACACAGTAAATTAGAAATGTGCAAGTGAATCGATATCATGTGTTTCTCCCTTCCCCCACACAGAAATGTATTTTCTTCCCTTTGAGCAAACTGCTGAATGATTTCTGTCAGTGCACTAATCGCTTTAGATCAGATTATCTGATCGACCAATGGCACCATGCAAGGTACGATGATACAATTGCGATGCGCTATGATTCGATGGGACAAGAACAATGCTCTATGGTTCGATGAAAATGGTATAATAACATCATGGAAATGTTCAAATTTCTTCGCCAGTCGGATTGACATGCCTACTGCTTACACAGTTTACTCTTGCTTCGAGTAAGATAGTGCATGCACAGTAATGCTTTTAGATCGATCGAACGAGCAGAACGCACATTGGTAAGTCAGACACTCTTATAACTGAAACGCTTTGTCTTCTGGTTTCACATGCGCAAGGCTCACTCTGTACAGTAATCACATATGGGTTGAATAGTGCGTGCTTTGTTAATGCGCCTGCGAATGGTAGTCTTGAGGGATGGGGTGGTAGGATGGCGGTAATATTTTACTATCGCCATCGTAGCTTTGCCATCAAGTCGTCGAGTATCGCTATCACGTCATCGTACCATCAATCATCGCCATCATATCGTCATACTATCGAGCATCGCCATCAAGTCGTAATACCATCGAGCATCGTTGTCAATTCATCGCACCATCGAGCATCGCCATCAAGTCATCGTACCATCTGGCATCTCTACACGTCATCGTCTCATCAGGCATCGCCTTCATGTCATCGTATCATCGGGCATCGCTACATGTCATCGTCTCATCGGGCATCGCCTTCATGTCATCGTTTCATCCAGCATCGCCATCGCATCACCGCATCATCGAGATTCGCTATCAAGTCATCGTACCATCGTGCCATCGGGGATCACCAGCAAGCTACAAAGTCATCGTACCATCGAGAGTCGCCATAAAGACATCAAACCATCGTGCCATCGGGCATCGCCATCAATTCATCGTTCCATCGTACATCACAATCAAGTCATCGCACCATCGCCATCATGTCGCCGTAGAATCGAACATCGCCATCAAGTCACCGAACCATTAAGAGTCGCCAGTCATCGGACCATGGTGCCATCGGGCAGCACCATCCAGCCATCGAGTCATCGTACCATCGGGCATCGCCATCAAGTCATCGTACCATCGGTCATCGTCATCAAGTCATCGTACCATCGAGCATCGCTGTCAAGTCACGTTCCATCGTACGATCGCGCTCTGTCAAATCCTCTTTTCTAAAACAAAAGAAAAGAAGCGTGACAGAAATTGGAGATTCAGGTTGACATTAGGCCTATACTCACTAGGAATTATAACGATTCATAGCAACATATACTGGACAATGTCACTTGAAATTTACGCTAGTCAAAAATAGTATCAAGCATAATTTGTTTTTCGGCGGAAGACTGGTATCGTAATGGGCCACTCGTACATTTTGTCAACTATAATAATGGTTAAGCCAGGTTATCAACACTTTATAACCATAGGAAATCTTGGCAAATCTTCATTCATATACTAAATTAAGCATATCTGTTTAACACCTTAATTTTTTAGGAACGCAACAGTTTTAAGAAAATTAAAAAACCGATACTTTCGTAGGACATACAACACTTAGCTGCATTAAAAATCTTCGTTTGATAGAAGAAGATGAATATTAGAATACTAGAAAACCATTAAAATAGTTAACATTATTAAGGATAAATTACGAATAGGGAGAGGAAGCAATCTCATGGAGCATGGATTGTTAAGAAATTTGGTAATAATTTAAAGTTATAAAACAGACATCTTTATTTGCTTCTAGAGAAAGCAGTAATGCCTTGGAACGGTTGTGATATTGTGATTTCAAACACTTATCACTGATCTAGAATAAAGATTTGATAGTAAAACAGGCCTTTACAATTCTGAGCAAATACATGTATTTATAGTTAATACTTTGACATTTATTTTCTGTGATATTATTTCTTGAAGTTACCGGTCACAGTTATATGCTGATGCCAAAGGGACATACCATAGTGTGCCAAATAAAAAAGGAGGGAATTTATGCAGATAATCACATGCTTTTTTTCACGGACCAAGTTTCACCATGGTCCTATACCGACTTCCTACACTAATATGTGGACGTAATCTAAGAACGAACACAGCCATCAATATCACAAAACAAAATTGAACCGTTTTGTGCAATGCTTTTTGTATTATTTTTGGTAATATAGACCGGTCTAAAACCCAATGTTATTAAATGTGTCTTCAAATAGATAGACTGTGGTTCCTGTGTAATAGATGACCTTTGTGTGTTCATGCGGCTGACCAAAGTCAGAAAACAGATTTCCTTGGAGTGACCTTAACGTGGACTGAAACAGTGTTTTGTCAACAACTTGATTTTAATGAACTTAGTAGAAGTAATGTTATTGCTTAGTAATATTTACCTTATCGATGTAAATCTGAAGAAATCAGACCTATTCGTCACACAATAGGCGGCAATTCCATACCCACATGCTTCGGTTTCCTGACAAACATTTCTAAGACCTCAGTAAATTTAACACGCTCCTTAATCCCACATGATTTTAGATCAATATTTACGGTCTATATTTAATATCTTAGACAACAATAAAACACTGCATGCTGCTATCAAGGCCAGTAAATTAAAAGCATCCGGTGTACCGTCTTGTTTGATTCTGGCGTTTTAAAGTCACGTTATTTAAACAAAGTCTGGTGTAATTTAGTACCGAATATAATTAATGAGATACTACAAAGAACTGGCTATTACACAAGCATTTTAAACTAATGCTTTCAAAACAATCTGATGTAATAAAGTTAGTTAACTAATCTTGCTCGCTTGAACAGAACTTAAAGACAAAACAAATATACTTAATAATGGATTATATCACGTGTTTTTGCTTGTTTTATTGGATACTGATGCTCTATAAACAAAAAGTAAAGTTCAAGGGAAGCTGGCCATAAAATGTATTCATAAGCCTTCTTTTCGTTCGTTTAAATAAAGAAAAAAAATCAGCAAAATCGCTTTGTTTTGTAATGCGATCTGCTATAAACGGTGGTTCAAGCCTGTTGAGGCTTACATCAATTAACAAAGTTTCACTGTTTATATACGAGCCTGTATATCATGTCACATGATAACAAAGAGGGGACATCAATCTGCCGCATTCGTCGATTGTAAGCCCGTGTGGTTGAAACATAACCGATACATCATGGTAGCCTGTCCAAAAGTCGTTACCCACGAAGACTTCTCCAGCAGTCATAATATGTGCCCCATCATTCCCGTCTTATAATGCGAGGAGACAATGGAAACCAATTAATTTGTACCTCCTACATGTACGTAAAAACAAACAATGAGCAGCACTTGTTGGTAGTTCACCGCATTTTAAACCTACAGGTGTGTTAGTCCTTAAGACTAGCATAACATAACTTTGACTTTAGAGGCACTGTCTTGTTGTCTTTTGGTTATAAAAACATAACACAATTTGAAACAATCTTTTGTTAAAAGTGATAGAATTTCATAAAAAGGTGTCTTGAGAAATAAATATCATTAATTCCGTGTTGTGTAGAAAGTTTTCCACAGGGTTTATTTCAAACTGGTCTGTTCTATGTGGGCGTCGCTTGATAGAAGATATAATGGACAGGTAAGGCAGAGAAAGAAAAAAAAAATCTGTTGCATTCAAATCTTCCCTCTCGAAGAAGTTTATTCTTGTTACGACACCAACCCGTATAGATTTATATTTCAGCGACAACAAGTCTGGGAATGAACATGTTGATAATAAAACCAATTTGGTGCACCTTATTTACTCCTAGTGTTTTTTGTGGAAAAGTTTGAGGAAAGAAAACATAATAAATAAACCCTAACTTAAATAATTAGATACAGTGCATTGGATGATTCCTTTATGTTTATGATGAGATGAACAAGAAACGTAATCATTGCAGAATTTATGAAACCATTAAGTTTGTCACCGTGTAATTTTTAGAATCAAATTATCTTCTGGGAGTGTCGTTAATGAGGTAACGTAATTGAGCATGTGAATTATATGGCACATTTAGGATTTCTTTTGATTTCTCTTTTTGGTCCATTCTTTGTGGATTGTATATATAGGACGTGAACAAATTCTTTAATATTATTGTGCATGGCCACATGACCCAACTGACAAAAAATTCACTTTGGAATAATTTTAAAAAATATGAACTCTACTGTTCTAAAAAGTACCCTAGCCAAAAAAAATACAAAAATGATTGTGTAATGACCCTTAAAAAGTGACCATTAATCACAAACGGGTGGTTGATCACGATCACAGGACAGGTTTCACCAAAACTCACCAAATACTGTTCAATACTACAAGCGGAACTTGTTGGTGTTTGGTTAGGCGCTGAGAAAGCAATGTTTTATGTGCATGAGTACCTTTATAGTCATTTGCCGGCTTTGCAACTGTTAAACATCTATAGCCTTGTGAGGCATTTTAACTAGCGTACTGAAATAGATTAGCCTTTCGTGAGATTCCATGTCAGACCAGTATTATCTACATTCCGTTGAGATGTCAGCCTGGTGAAGTTGATTTGGGTGCTTTCTTCTTGTAAACCCCCAGATGTTACGTCATGTTTTGTATTACCGAATGCACTTTCACCTGGATGCCTAGAACCCAGTCTTAGTGACCACAGTCTCCTATAGCCAAACTTTGACCTAAACTGTTTACCCGTTTTGTTTTTGTATAACATATTTAGCCTTAGATTTAATTTTTTAGCGTTTGATATTGAAAAGTATATGCAACGGATTATTGTCTTATATTACCTTATTTTATATTATATCGTTTTCTATTGGGGCCTACAGTTATATTGTGTATGTTATAATATGTGCTGTTATTTGTTAACATTGATAACTGTAAAATGATATATTCCTATCGTTGATATGCTGAATAGTTTTATTCAATTAATTAACATTAATGATGCTGACGTTAACATGATTACATAATATGAGCAGCACTATAACATAATTCATAATCAATTGTCCGGTTTATGATATAACCACGACAATATCAAAGAATTGTAAGCACACCGATCTTTAGGGTCCATTGTTGGGATTAAAAAAGAAGACCCTTCATGATTGAGCGATAAAGGAAGTTAATGGTGTTGTCTATCAATCTGAATTCATGTATGAGATTGGACAGACAGTTTAATTTGGCTTGAGAAATATTTAAGTTGAAAGATTGTAAATATGATACCAATAGAATGAAGAAAGGTTTTGCTGGTCATAAGTCGATATTGTACATATTGAACAATAAATAAATCTCCACCGTGATTCCTCATATCATCGTTGTCAATAAAATACTTATTTTGGTTAACTGTTGTTCAAAAGCGGATACAGAATCTATTTCTGTGTTGATTTCACCATACTTATGCGTTATAAAATGGTAATTTATCTTTACATAGCACAAAGAGGGGTAGGGTTTTCAATAAACTGCTATTTGTAAATGGTTTACAATGCGTGGTGATATTGTGTCTATAGAAACAATGCTTAACTACAGTGAATGAATATATGGCTTTTTGACTTTAACCATCCACACAAAAATCAGACAATGCGACATTTTTTTTCAGCAAACATTTTATAATATTATATTAAATCACCTAGCTGATTGAAATTAAGTCATTAACATGTCTTTACAAGCTGTTATTGGTAAAGTTTTGCATTACATTTCAGCTTAGCTCTTAAGCCCGTATCACACGGCAGATGAAGTCTGCAGAGTAAGCCTGTAGACTATCACGTGTTTGCAGACTCAGCCGTTCACACGGCAGATAAAACTCCACAGACATTAATGTAAATCAAACAGCTGACCTCAATACCAGAAATTCATAGCGGAAGTTATATTTAGGGGGCGAGCAGTTGGAGGGAGCTTTGTGTTGTCCTGGTATTCGCCGAGCTAAGGGGCAACAAGAAGCTGTTGTGACGTCCTGTTTTATCCTGTGATTGTCTTGTATCTTGTCATTGTTGGTTGCCAGTGGCATTGGGGGTGGTTTCCTTCGCTCATTAGGCTGGCACGCTGTCATGTGAGTGAAATAACCTTAAGTACGGCTTAAAACCCCAATCATATTTAGGGAGAAGTAGTACCTGCATTCCTGGATACAACCAGAAATTTATGTTTGTAAGTCGGTCACACAAACGCTTTGAGTCTGAGGACATTAATTAATCTCAGCTGTGTCTAAATTCTAGTCGGTGAGAATATCTTTTCTCACAAATATCTGTGGACACATCTAGATGTCTATGATGAATTCATAAACACATATTTGTGTCTGTAGAATAAAGATTGCAGACTTTTATATGTCGTGTGACTTGCTATTGTTATGAAAAAACAATTGCTCACGACACTAACATAACCATGATGGAAGCACAAACCTGTCGAAATGGAACTCATCGTAAGGCGAGAAAATTCCATCGACTTTGTACAGACAATTACCCAATATCTGTATGATTGACTATAAAACATCGCCAAACCACTAACATGGCATCACGTTGAGCAAATCAGTGAACAATATATACTATTAAATCGTGATGTCTTGAACGTGATATGAATAAAAGGACTTGTGGATCTCAGTACTTAGTCAATAGACGATAAACTTGTCACTTATCTGTGAGAAGGGCTTTTGACAGATCTATAATTCATAATTAAGGTTTAGAACACATACATCGACATGTATTCTATTTGTGTTAACACATAGAGGATTATAAACTACTATAATTGGTGACGAATTATGTAAAAATCACCAATATTATTGATTTCAGCCTGGTTATCTTAACCATTATGGCGACATAAAACATTCAGCATTGCTCTTCGTGGTCATTGACTGACTTAGGCTACGCTGTGTTTGAGGTCAGAAGGTGGATCATAACGTAGCTTGAAGCAGTATCATCGACAATCGTCTGCAATGAACCGAGGACGAAGTGGGTTTATTATTGTTCAGTAAGTTTGACTTATCGTCCTTATAATATTTGGAAATCTGACTTCTTTCTGACTGAGTACATTCCATATCCACAAAACTAAAGCTAACTCCAAAACCTTTCTCAGCGCTATGTCAGTTTAACACTGTTCAATCCTACATGATTCTTAATCAATAATAATAGATTTTATATTTAATGTCTCAATAAACAACAATACAAAGCTGCTTATTTTAACCAAATGCCATAAAACAGAAAACTTGAGCGACATTGTTTGAATTTCATAGTCTTGGATATCCTACCTCTTATGGCTGTTGGTTCTGTCCGGGTCATCCTGATGAAGAAAAATTCGGAGGATCTCGTGAAGTTTGAAATCTCCTAGACGAATGGCATGCCAGGTAACCAAGATCATGTGTGCGCTATGGAAACTTCATCCATGAACAAACATCAAAGGTTCAAAACAAATGAAAGATTCAATTCACGGGTGTGTCTTCGGTAACATTCTTTCTTTTTTTTTACAAATTTACGACTTCAATTGGAATAAGATGTATCCATATTCAACTATTTCCGCATCCATTTTTTTTTTCTCAGTTTGATTTGTACCCTTCCAAATTTGGTGTCATTTATCAGCAGAGGACGTACCGTATTATGTTAATTGATTGTGTCATCTTTTTTTTATATTCCTATATTGTATTCCTAATATTAGTACCAATTTGTGTGGAATTTAATATATTTGTGTATTTTAGTCTTATCAAATCTTTCCTATACAGATTCGTTTATGGCATTATGGCATACTTGCCGTTTTAGTCTGCGTGAATTTTTTTTCTTCGGTCGTGGTTTGTTAAAATTTGTTAATAAATGGTATAGAAAAGGTAAACTACTTGTTACAAGAGAAGAATGGAAATGCTCTTATTTACCGTATATATCCGTCACGAATATTGGCTTTCTGATACACTAGGTACGTTAGATAGACTTATGTTTTATTAAAACAACTCAACTCAAAAAATATTTGCCAGAATTTGACGTTGCTATGAATGAATTAATGAATGAATGAATGAGTGAATAAATGAATGAATGAATGAATTAATTAATTAATGAATTAATGAACGAATGAGAAAATGAATGAATGAGTCAATCAATCCATCAACCAATCAATCAAAACTGATTTTTTTTGTTAAATGCGATACAGATAATCAAATCGTTTATAATTTACCTTTTGCGCACTTCAATTGGAAAGGTTATTGTTACATTCTTTTAACGTACAGTATTACATCGAGATCCAGTGACACAATATCTTAAATTACTTTCTGTGCAACAGCCATCATTAATGTTATGCATTAACTCTAACTTGTTTATGCGTTTGTCCATTTTTTCTGAACATAATATTGGTATAAACATTTTAAGAGATTGTTTGCGCTGATAAAGATTCATGGACAATCGATATAATGTATGGCTAAGTAATTAATATTACAGTTTAAATATGTGTAATTAGATTACGTATGAAATCCGCTTGACTTCAATTGAAACTCAACTTTAACCTAAGTAATATCAATTCCACTAAATGTTTCGGTTTGTGATGAAAAAAATGTAAAGTTTATCACAAAGTCTGTTCAGCAAACATTTTACATGTTTATATGGAATAGAATTGTTGGCGTACTTTTTAATAATAGCGATCTACCCATCCTATTAAACCCATTAGCTAGTATTTATTATAATAAAAATAAAAAATCAGAATATTATTGAATTTATATGTTTTATTTAGCTTCAATTAGAACAATCTGGAATGTAAATGTGCTCGAGTTCGTGCCTATATAATGGTCCCTTACGACAGGACACCGTATACTACATGCTGTAGGATGAACGATGAAAGGGGAAGTAATAGGTTCGCCATATCATCATCAAGAACTGTGTCCGTGAAATCAGCTCTTCTGTCAGGCATGACAAGTAACACATGTTTAACTCTTATAGTTCTTGGATTGCAGATCTAACACCTACACCTCACACCAACATTCATAAGATTGTGGACATGTTAGGTTACTTAAAGTGACTCGGTGCTTTTAATAAATGTCATCTCAAGACCCCTCATAATCCGTAACGTTAAATACACGAGCTCCTTCACAGTATAATTCCACATAATCAATAGGGGTTTATTGGATGTCATTCTGTGATAGACAGTGTACTAAAATGCTATTTTACAGATGTAGCCTACCGTCTTTCCTTAACGAGTATATCCATTGACTGTAGCTATAAAGTCAGGTAACTATGAATGTCAGTGAATCAATTTAAAGAAGGTAAGGGACGTGTTAGTAGATGATAATCTATTGTTGTTCATATATATAGGCAAACATGTGGATCTCTATAATACTGGTGGTTTAAAACGAAACAGTAATCATTCGGTTGTACGGACATATTTTTTGTGTTTGTAGTCCATATTTTCTCTTTAAGAATGATAAGAATCAACGACCTCGTAATAAAAGATAAGAATGTAAGCCTGCATAAAAATAGGCTTCTGCGGTTAGAAGAATTGATTGAGACAATACTACTCCAAGTTTAGACATTGCCTACTGTAAATAAACATAAACTCAGGAACACTATTTGACATCAGGCTATTTCTAAACATTTAACAATAGAAATGTATTTTTGGTGAGGTGGGCGATCAGGTATTTTCTGTATGCACATCTTCTATTCAAAGTATCATGATATCGATCAAAGCGCTATTAAAATTAATCACATACTAGATAGTTGATATTACATCAAGCATAATGAATACAGTTATATGTGATTCAGCCTGCTTTATTCTGAGCGGAGTCGAAGCGGATATTTTTTTAATTGAAGTTAATTCTATGGCAAACATGTAAATTTAAATCTTTGTTCGACACAGCACGATTATATGAATAACTCAGACGTACTATTTTCAAAATCCATTATGACATGATAGATGAACTTCTTTTTATAAACTATAATATTTGTATAATTCTATAATTGCGTCATGGCATATGAGGACTCTTTACTCACATGGAGGTTTAACTCGGTTATAATATCTATGTTGTATTGATATATAAACCACCATCATGATAAATAAGAACACTTGTTGGTGGCCCTGTCCTTAACTGTAACACGAACACACCTGTCTCACCGGCATATATGCTGATTTTGTTAATGTAGTGCGGGGCAATAGGTACGTGGAATTATTTTTCGCCTGCAGTCATGAATCCAGAAGCTGGCAAGGTGTACAGGTGGGCATTTATGTTTTTGCATCAATAAAAATAAAAAAAATATTAAACCGCCAAATTCTGTTATCATTTCTTATTTACAGATTATTTTAGATATCGACGGATCAAACAGTTATATCATTCGGTAATAATTGAATTTGAATTAAAGTGTTTGCTGTTAGATGTATAGTGATAGACTTTTGAATATTAATGTGAGCTGTACCAGCGGTGTACATAAACCAATATAGCCTGTTTTAAAATGTGGCCCACTGATTCGAGTCTAGTTAGAATTCATCCATACATAACAAGATACTGTGAAGGGAGATCAAATTACCACTATAAGAGGGAATTCCAAATGGTGCAAAACGACGCGCTCTAACCATTATGATTATCCAACCTCACGTTATATATAGGTCTACTGTCATACAGTAAAAAAGAAATTTAAATATTGGCGATCGTGTACATTTTCAATGTTGGCCCTAATATTAGATATATAAAAAAAATCGATTATACATTTGCAAAACAAATTATATGAAATTCGAACTTGATTTTGCAATTTAAGATTTTAAGGAACAAATTAAATTGAATTTGACGTAGGCCTTCAGTACGCGGTGCCAGGCTTTTTCGTACGTTTTATATACTAATGACAAACCTAAGCAATATACACTTTTATAAATGAATGTTGTCAAAAGCAGAGAGTTAATATATATTATGCCACCAACAATTATCCATTAGT
>JAUELC010197061.1:0-10833 GCA_031471745.1 Cryptochiton stelleri | reverse complement strand
AAGTTAGAAGGCAATCACAACGACCATCGGTGGATAGCAACGAAACAGATTTATACCCCATTCTGTTACCGTGTATCCCCGTCCTTTCAACGCTGTACTCAAGAGGCGCGCCCACAAGGTGTCCCCAATACTACTGTCTCCCCAGGTGCGTTAACTACGGAACTGACTCTTTCCACATCAATCAGCAAATCAGTGTCTGATGCAAATAACTACTCCTCAAAAACTACACGTCCCCAGGCAGTCAATTTACTTTGCCTTATTTTGTTCTCTGCAGTATTAACTATCAGTCATCAGTATCGATAGTCAATATGAAACATAATGTAAAAAGCTCATGTTTATATTTTGTAAGAAAAAGTATCTGGGAAGCCGTTTTCATCCAACGAAAATTTATTGTGCATTTATTGTTGCACACAACCTTAATCCGAAGTTACCTGCTCCATGCAAACAAAGTGCCAATCTATTTTACCTACTGTTGTATATTTTAAAAAGTGTCAATAACTTATCCATGCTGTATATTCAAGCGCATTCATATCGTTTTTAAATGTATCCATAGCCTTTTGTGTTTTCTATGGAACCGTTTGCTGTAAATTTGGTGATAATACATTAGTATTTCTCTTTCTAAACTTGTCTTCGCTCATTCTGTTCTCTCTGGCATGTCTTTTGTAGAAATGTGTTCTTTGCACCAGTTCAAGTCTCGCGTCAATATTTA
The DNA here is from genome assembly GCA_031471745.1 of Cryptochiton stelleri. Classification (NCBI taxonomy): domain Eukaryota; kingdom Metazoa; phylum Mollusca; class Polyplacophora; order Chitonida; family Mopaliidae; genus Cryptochiton; species Cryptochiton stelleri. Next base: position 10,124 of record JAUELC010197061.1, on the reverse strand, counting down.
TAGCAATTCCCGGATACTATTGCTTGACATTGGATGTTAAACATTTTACAGTACAGATATGTGTAAATCTATAGATTAATTAGTCGATATTAATGATACTAATACTTATACCTTAGCATCCTACATTTAGACGATGCGGTAAAACGTGACAAGATTATTGCGTAGGTGTCATTTTGAATAAGCTTGATTCCATACTGTATCTGTAAAAATGGTCGAAGATGTATAAGCTTGTTCAAATTGCTTCTGGCCACCAATTTACAAACTTATAGGTATATATATTCTGAGTGTAGACGCAGTAAACTGATCCATATTCCTTTGACCTAGATGTCGATACTTATGAGCTTGTTTTCAATTTATCTTTCTAATACACATTTCGTAATGTGGTCTCGACGTAACGTCCAGTGACGCAGCAAGTTGTGTATAGAGCAAAGCAAAACACTAGGCCCGGTCAAGTACATATCCCGTTTTTATTATTAAGTAGGGCTATAATATTATGGGTAAATAGAATCTTTACAGTTCATGACACAATTTGAACATTCGTGACAGTAAGATATATATATATATTAATACATTCGAACAGTTTAATGTCGACCTGCCATCGTAATGATGCCTCCTTTATCATTTTAAGGCGAAAATAAATATTTCCAAGACATAATCAAAATACAAGCTTATAAACAGGAGTATGTTGTAGAAAAGTTGAATAATAGAACAAATAATGACCCAATACGGGCTGATATATACTTATTTAAATTAAAGTAAGTAAAGACTACGCTGATCTGGTGTTTTATATTTAAATAGTTGATCTTGCTACGGTATATCGTGGACGAACGGTCGAGTGTGTTAAAGAAGCAATGCCAGAGTTATTACCCCGAAAATAGTAAAAAAATATGCCAAAGTTTTCTGATTTATATAGAATGGACTGAACACACAATATAACATTTTCACGGATATCGTCTATTAACAGTAAACGCACCTACTTAAATACAGATCTGGAACCATCCCGCTGCTTTCTTTTCAGTGGAGGAGTTATGGAAGCTGAACATTTCAGATCCTGTACAAAATCCCAACAGTACAGTCACCGTGAACATATCCTGGTTGCCCTTCCTGAAGCAATCCGGTTTGCTCTACAATGTCACATGGCGGAATAAGCTGTCTGGAACATTAGGCTCCTTGTCGTTTGACAACAAAACAACATCCATACCATTAGTTCTCCAGCTAGACTCCAGCTACGAAATTAAGGTATGCCTACTGAGATAATATAAAAGCACACTGGCACAATAATGGGGTCTATAAAACAGCCGACAAGTGATCTCAAGTTATTGATACTGATGTAGATATATATATACAAGCGGAGTAGCTGACAGGAATAGCCTACTGTGGGTCTGGCAAGTCTCCACAACGAGCGTCACCCTTTTGTTAAAGATATGGCCTTTTAATACAACACAAGATAGCAATCCAATAAAACTGTTTGGAACGAATAACTGCATTTACGGTCAAGATGAATAACTTACCGAGTGTTACTGACGAGCCGTGTTTTGATTACAAAATTGCACAATGGGAATACGGCAGATAATGAAGATCTATATTGACAATCGTATGCATAAAGGCAATTTGATACACTTTTACACGGAAGCTTGTTGTTTTCATTGAGAAAAAAATCATTCCTTACAGAGACATTGTTAAAAAGCGGTTCGTGACGCAGAAAAAAATAGGTTGGTCTTATTGCGGTTAAGTTCTGCCGACAAGCGGCTGGTATTAAATCAATCACATAACACGGTTTATTTCTTCCTAGGTTGTGGCCACATACCAAAAAACAGACGGCCAATGGCTGTACTTAGGAGAGAAACTGTTTGACGTGTCTACTTACAAACCTGTGACAGACAGTCAAGCCGTTCAAGTGTCCTCGAAGAGAGAACGTAAGTGTTCAGTTCACGACGTTGATCAAACGCGCTACTGTTGGCTTCTTCATTAAGAATAATTAACACTTTGTCATATGTGAGTACAAAAATGTTAATTGTGTTTAACGATAAAAGAACACTGTGGCAATTATTGCTTTCAAATTGACATAGTTCCTTGCATGTTGCAATACAAGTGTTTCCAGGCTCCCTAGTCTCACTAAAAATAAACATTTGACCTTACGAGCACACAAAGAATACGACACCATTGCATTATATATGTTACGTAGAAGTTTATGTTTATTTTGTACAGCCAGCAACCCAAGTGCAGAAGAACTGGGTGTGATCGTTGGTACCACATGTATTATAACAGGAATAATCATTTTGGTTGTCATATTCTTCTTGTATAAGAAAAGACAATCAGTTAAAGATGTGATTATAACGAAGACGGCAGTCAGCAAGAGTAACAGCTACAAATCCAGTATGGGTTGTAAGTATCGTATTTGTTTTTTTCCATTATTTCTTTTGACTGCATACCTTTATTAAATTTATATTCAAGATCCGTTGTACAATGAAATCTTATCACGGAAACAAAGGTATGGTATATATTTAATCAATCATTTAGCAGACTAGGTAGCCTATATAGATATATTATGAAACGAGTGATATTGATATTGATTACAGTGTCCTGTCAGGCCATTTATGCTAACTGAATAAAATTTCATATTAACGAAATATCAGTCGCACTTTTTTTTGTTGTTATTTGACTCGTTTTCTTTTGAGCTATTTCGCATTCTTATTGCTCACAAAGCTGATTATGCTGACGAGCTTATTGTGGTTCCTGATCAATGGGAAGTGGATCCTCAACAGCTTTATTGTTGTAATTTGTCTCGTGTTGTTCTAAGATCTTTCGTTACTTTTTCCTATCTGTATTGCAGACAAAGCTGATTATGCTAACGAGCTTCTTGTGGTATCCGATGAATGGGAAGTGGATCCTCAACAGCTTAAGTTTAGTACACCTCTTGGGCAAGGGGCATTTGGCAAAGTGGTCACCGGATACTGTGATGAACAAAAGGTCGCAATTAAGATTCTAAAAGGTTAGTTTGACACAGATGATTCTTGGAGCATGTTTGCCTGAATGGGCTGAAGATATTAATATCTTGAATTCAGATTATCGTACTATAAATCACCTACTGTTATATGTCCATGATTCCTTTTTATACCGTGCCTGTGTGTCCGAAGGATGGAAATAGGAACTCCTATACAATTTGATTTGCGTTAACACGCTTTGCCATGTAAAATCATCCAAGGTTCTATTTGATTAAAACTACCTTAATCACCTTGATCTATGACACATATTTCTGAACATGTTTTCTGGTTCACAGACAGTGCACCTTTATCTTACAAAGAGGACTTACTGGCTGAGATTAGCTTGATGAAGAAGCTGGGTACACACCCCAACATAGTGTCACTTGTGGGGGCCTGCACATTATATGAACCTATAGCTCTTATCATGGAATACGTACCCTACGGAAACCTGCAGAGCTTCCTAAAGTAAGTTGAGCTAATTAATATAGTCCTAGCGGTGATTAACGCTGTCTTATCTTGGCATGATTATTTCAATATTATAACCACAGGCTAATAAAAGTGTGTTAATATCTCGTCAATAGTAACGAGGTGCGAGACGCTTCTTCATGTTTTGTGCAATGAGCGCCATATGTCGTAATATGTGTTTAAGATTATCAAGTAAAACCCGTGAATTAAATACGCGATATACATTGGTGAATAATTAACTGTCAACTACAACGAACTTAGGATTATAATTAAATCTGTCAAAAAATATTATAAACAATTTTTTAAAGTAAAAGTTTATTTCAATGGTATTGGCAAATAATAGAACAGCAGAAGGGTTTGTTGCCTTTTTTTTCATTGATGAATATACACTTAAAACAAACAAATTAAACCCAATAGTTACTCAATAATTTAATAATTTCTCAGAAAATGTCGGCAGGAGGGAGAGTTTCGCCGTAAAGGTCGCCATCGCGAGCTGACCTATTCAATGGTAGACTCCCATGGATGCATAGAGAGCGGAGTCATCACACCTACAGATATCCTGGCTTTTGCTCGTCAAATTGTCATGGCCATGGTGAGTTGTTAATTGTGATCTAATTTGATTTCCATTAACGTGAAGGGTGATAACAACTGTGATGTTGTTCATATCATATGGCAAAAAGAGAGTAGGGCACAATGGCCATAGGGGTTCTCTTAACCAACGGGCTTTTATCTTGTGAGTTGGCTATATGACCGTATATCTACATGTATCTACTGAACCGCAAATGGTAAGAAGGAAACCGTTAACATTAAATTAAAAAATGACAGGACACCGTTAATCATGGAGTTTAATTACAGTACAATGTCAATGGTTAGATACATTGTATGGTGGTCCAGGCGTTCCAAAGATCATTTTGTGAACACAAATAATTGTTTGCTTTGCTTTGTACCATCATTTGATTTCTTAACAATAACTCACTTAAAGTATTGCATGAATCAAGGAACCTACCGATTCATCATTCAGTCGATCTAAGAAATGAACTAGTTATGCTCGTATAATGTAGAAATTAACGTAGATGAACCAAAGGTTCCACAGGCACTAACAAACCTATTCAACAGAAAGTGTCTCGGGAAGCATTGAATTCAAGAGGAAAGTATAGAGAATAGCTCAGATGGTTGACATGTGGTCCGAATGTCTGGAGATAGGACTCGATGAGGGGTTATAAACCTCCGTGAAGTTATTCACGCCCCTAGAATTAGGTGGAGACCTGACCTTAGTATTTGCACAGGCTCTTATACAGCATGAAATGTTTCTTCAAGGAAGCTTTGGTTGCAATTAAAGGCTATGCGCAGCCCAGTGCGAGTTGTTGCAGTGCAAGCTAGTTAAACAACACCCTAAACATGCCCAGAATCTTGAGCGTACATCTTTCAACCCGGTGGGCCAGATGGCCAGAGTGCATTGCTATCCAAGCTTTGAAAGGTTGCTATTGAAATTTCCCCGATAACAAATACCTTATCCTGAAAGCTGTTCGCGGAACCGCCCCGTGTTGTCTTCACGTTAAACTTCTCACTGGCACATTCCGACATTTATAGATCTGAAACTCGAGATAATTCACCTACAGAAATACATACACTGTACATGGGGTCATCATGTGCCACTACTAATTATCACAGATACGCTGCGTCATTTGTACATAAAATAAATAAGCGTTATAAACGGTATTCCCTGCATGGTGTAGGGGTATACGGTTGAACAAATCATTGTGTTATGGTACAAAAATATCTTATAAACAAATACTTATATTTAGATTGTTATTATGAGACACGAACAAATATAGAATCAAAACTAAGAAAATAAGTTTCACCTGAACAAAACACTTTCTCTTAATTCTGGCTTTAGTTTAAGCATGCATGTCTGGCATAATAGAACTGGTCGAAGCTAGGCGCTTATCCCATTAGACGCTCTATTCGTCTGAGAGTGACAATAAACGCCCGCTTCTTATACTCCAACTAACAAACCATCGTGCCCGACATTACCACTTGGCGACTGTTCGAAGGAACGTGAGTTGAAATCGCATCGTTTCAGTCTGTAATAATTTTTTTCTACGGCATTGCTATTCCCCAAAAAAACAACGATACTAATATATTTATAATATTGTTGTTATAATGTTGTATATAAATAGGGAACAAGATTTCTTAAAACCGTTGTAAATTATCTTACACAGGAATACTTGGCTGAAAAGAAGTACGTCCATCGGGATTTAGCAGCACGTAACGTATTATTGGATTACAACAAAGTTGTCAAGGTCTGTGACTTTGGCTTGTCCAGAGATATATATCAGGATAACCAATACAAAAAATTGACCAGTGGAAAGTTACCAATAAAATGGATGGCGATAGAGTCTTTACGGGATCGAGTCTTCACAACACACAGTGACGTCTGGTCGTTTGGGATTCTCCTTTGGGAAACAGTTACCATGGGTATGTATATAGTTTGTATTAATGGAGTGTAAACAGACAATACTCGGGGAGATTTAAACACGTCAACTCAATAACAGCCTTCATCTGGATGTTCCCAAGATATTTAACATATCATATGTGTCAAGGATTCACAGAAACATATATATATATATTTATTGACATGGAGTGTAAGTTAGACAAAAGTCTGCCAGATTCAAACACGTCAACTGAACAACAGCCTAAGTGTAGGTCATCACAAGAGATTGAAGATGTATATGCTTAGGACGCAAACACATATAAAGTTCTACTTAACATGTTTCTGTTTTTATGTAGACACTCCAATATCGATTGATTTAGCTTTAGATATTTCTATCACTAAATATCTACGTATATTATGGATATGTATACTACTACTACGCCTCTGGCCGTTGTCTGTGAATTCCGCTAAAGATAAATAACGAACTCAATAGCACTCGGCAATAATAAAAACATATATTTCATATAAAACGAAGGAGAAAAGTGTATATGACCCACCGAGAATCGCATAACGGCCATCATGCATTAGTTAGAGGTTAGTTTGGATTCATTCAGGAAGAAGAAAATGTTAGAAAGGAGACAATTCGATCCTGGTAAAGGTAGAAGACTTCCGGGTATGAGTTATAATACCTTATTAGTCCCACTTGAGTTCGAATGAGGGTCATTGGTAGCAATGTCCCATTAACAGACTTAAAAGGACTGAGGCCGTAGATTTGTTGTAAAGATTAAACTAATTTACTATTATAAATCGCACACACTGGATGTTCATACGTTCTGATAGCTAATAATTTTGGCCATTACAGAAAAAATAATAATAAAACATCAGATTGAAAATATTAGTGTACATTGTCAGTATATAATTCTACTGAAGCCTATTGGTGCCAGGTAGAAGGTAAAAAAAACGAGAAACTATCTCGAGATCACGACTTTTTATGTCTTGATCACGACTTATTAACTCGTGATCAGGACTTATTAACTCAAGATCACGACTTTTTTTTATCTCGCGATCACGACTTATTAACTCGTGATCACGACTTTTTATCTCGTGATCACGACTGTTTAACTCGTGATCATGACTTTTTATCTCGTGATCACGACTTTTTATCTCGTGGTCACGACTTTTTTACTCCAGTTGTGAAAACATGTAATTGGCTATAAGCCTACACGCTGGTAAGCATACACGCTGGTAAGCATACACGCTGGTAAGCATGTAGTTTAATTAATTTAGCTAGCATGCTTTCTTGTTTGTTTGATTGCTTGTTTGGGGCTTTGGGGGATTTAGGCCGTATACTTAAGGGTACTTTACTCATGACGGCATGCCAGTCTAATGAATGATGGACCAAAAAAAATCAAAAGATACAAGACAATTACAGGAAATATGGTGCAGTATTATTAAAGCGTGCAAAGGCACAGAACAATACACTACCGCATTCATTTGGATGTTTCCCCCCATATTTGCGAATGTATCGAAGGATGCTTAGTGGGAGCTTCAAGTGTTCGACAATGTGCTTTCTGAGCTAAGGGGCCGATTTGGTAAAGACTTTCTTCTGTAAAAGCTTGTTTTTACAGGGTCTTAAGTTTGGTCAGTTTGTTTTTTTCGTACCTCTAACTAGAACACTAAAAGTTCCAATTATCAGTCAATAAAAATAGGAACTGCGTGAAACAAAACAAAGAGCTTAACTACGCACGAGCTCAATTACTAAGCTCTTTGTTTTATTTTATGCAGTTCCTATTCGGCCCTATTATTGACTGATAATAGGAACTTTTAGAGTTCTAGTCAGGGGTAACAACACATAGGCCTACAAAGAACAAACTGACCAAGTTTAAGACCCTGTGAAAATAAGCTTAAAATTACCGAAGGAAGTGTTACACGGGTCCATCTTCTACACCGCATTCATTGGGAATTTTTTCCCCCATATTTGCGAATGTATCGTAGGGTCAGAAACCTATTATTATTGACTGCATGATAATAGGATTTTTTGGTGTTCTAGTCAGAGGTTACAACAATAAAAAGAACAAACCGACCAATTAAGCTTTGGACCCTGTGAAAATGAGCTTTTACCGTAAAAAGTGTTACACGGGTCCATCTTCTATACCACATACAGCTATAGGTACGTGCTTTCTGAGCTTTAATGGGCCGATTTGGTGTAGTGTCAGTACTCCTTTGCACACTTTAATAATACTGCACCATATTTCCTGTAATTCTCATTTCAATTTTTGTTGCCAGTGACGTCGAGATTTCCTTCATTCATTAGACTGGCATGCCGTCATATGAGTAAAATACCCTTAATTATATGGCGTAAAACCCCCCATACTCAAACCCCCAAACAAACAAACAAGCATGTAGCCTATATTTATTAAACTATACATGCATACCAGCGTGTATGGCATAATTAGTATACATGTTTTCATAATTAGTATACATGTTTTCATAATTAGTATACATGTTTTCATAATTAGTATACATGTTTTCATAGTAATTGTAAAGTCCTGACGGTGATTACAAGATAAAAAGTCGTGATCTCGAATTAATAAGTTCTGATCATGAGATAAAAAGTCGTGATCACGAGATAAAAAGTCGTGATCACGAGATAAAAAGTCTCCGCATTAATATGATAAAATCTAAGATTTATAGATTTCCAGTCTATTTTAAGAACAGGGATTCCGCGAAACGTCACTTCCTGCTTCCGTTTTTATTACCTTCTACCTCATTCTGTTCCCGCGAGACTTGCCTTCTCAGAGATCTGACGCGCCAGCTAGCTTAGGGGCGACATCTCTGTTGAGAATGCTTCTACCTGGCACCAATAGGCTTCCGTACGTACGTCTCCGCATTAACATGATAAAATCTAAAATTTATAGATTTCCAGTCTATTTTAAGAACAGGGATTCCGCGAAACGTCACTTCCTGCTAACACGTCAGTAAGGGAAGCCACCGTGTGACAGAAACGATTGTTTAGATCATCAGCCATCAATATGTTGGATTTTTTCACGATATTCAGCAAAGGTGGGATCGTCCTATGGTGTTTTCAAGGGACGTCTCAGTTCTTCACACCATCCGTTAATTCTCTGATCAAGAGTGTTATTCTACAGGTTTGTATTCCAGGTTTAACGTCGATCACTGGTAACACGTTTCTCGCTTCACAGTTGAAAACAACAACAACAACAGCATATGTTTACAATGGCTGGTTGAGTTCGTTTGTCTTGCATGTAGTTAATATGAAGGTAGAAGGTATCCGGTCAACTCGTTCACTGACCATTCACCAACCATATATTTTATTCCACACCCCTATCTATGATATCGTGGTAGTTTCATGGAATCAAATTTAAATTTGATCTCATTAAAAGTGTAATTTCTTCAACAGATAATCATAACTATTTTGACTTAATAACTTTACATACAACATTACGAATTAGCATTACGCTGCTATGCGACTAATCAGTGAACTCCCGTTCTCAAAGATCCATGCATTTATGGATGTAATTGATTACTTTGTCGATAACCTTTTTTTTAAAAAGATATTTCATGTTTGAATTATTTATTAAAAGGGACTATGCTGTTTATTTTGCTTTCCTCAACCCAAATGTGAAAGAATAGATATGGACGAGTTGATGATGACCTGTAGATGATTGAGAGTAATTTTAAGGGGTAAATTAAGTGCTGAAATAATAGAATACCCGTGAACGATTACATATTTGTGGGTACTAGAATCATTAATCACTAACCAAATATCCGCAAATTTGAGATGACCCCTTCAATATGTATTTAATGAGACCTCGTAGACAGGGCTAAAAGTTGCCTTTTTATCTTAAGCACACTGTGCGGCTTACCCTTAACTTACTCACAATCCCTCAGCAGGGCACGGTCAGTGAACACTTAAGCAAGTCACGGCTTGATGTGTGAGACAACAGGCAGACAAGAAATAAACAACTCCTTGCAGTGACTACCTCTCTTGACATGGAAATTGTCATATATATATCTTATTTTGATTTACAATGTTTTCAAATTAAATTTAGCAGCTCCATTGGATGGTAGTGCTTCTTTTCTTAAATTTGCAAGAATGAAACACGTAGCGTACTGTTTATGTATATGCTTTATTTCATTTAATATATAGAGGATATTTGTCGTGTATTGGTAAATACCATTTATATTTCATTGTGTGTATGTGAAAATATGTATTTTAA
>JAUELC010196842.1:0-10834 GCA_031471745.1 Cryptochiton stelleri | reverse complement strand
TTTGCTGCTTCAATCGGTCGTTTGCTCAAAAACGACCGATATCGTTTGACACTCACCGTTTTTTTCACAGTCCAGCTAACTGACTCAAGCCGACAATACACAAACGAAGTGGCTAACGACAATCTCCACCACAAGCAGCTGCCTACTAAAACATCTCTGCCGCATATATTTGTGTCATTTACTCAGCAGCGTACTACATGTATAACGATCATTGTGTCGTAATTATCAACCGCTGACAGAAGGTTGAGACAATGGTTCCTATAAAAAATATAGTGGTTGTATTGTCATTATAGTAAGATAATAAGACACATAAATGTTACATAAATTACCTGATACCTTACCGTCTATGTCACTTCCATGTATGTTTGACGTAAAAACAGCGTCAACTGAATCTGCTTTATTGATTCGTAGGTGCGGTAGATGATTTTAATCAGGACAGTCTTTAAAGGCCTCAGCTTGGCATCGCACTGTCTTTAATGATCACTGTTTCATAATGATTAGTGTGTAGTAGTACGAGCTTTGATGACAATGATAAAGGGGATGACGGACCACAAGTGCGTCTTTGACCTTAGTAGGAGGTTGTCAACTTTCCGGTTTATTCTATTTTTGCTGGTAGGGGGGATTTTTACCTTTCATTCTCAAACAGCTTCTCTGGCTTTACGTTTTAAGTATAAGTGGTTAGCAAATTTCATTTTATTTTATTTTTTACAGTAAGTGTCGTAGTTTCATAATTTTTGTTTTGCGTTTTCACTTTGTCAAACGAAACCGATAACGTTATCGCTGATATAATGTGTTCTACTATTTTTTTAAAATATGATTGTATATATCGATTTTTGGCACTACTAATACTAAAATATATATATTAGATAACGTTTAAAATACAAGTTTAGAAACAAATAAATCGAAAAGAGGAATATCAGGGGAATTGATAATCGGACCAAACGCGTGTGGTTAATCCTCATTATGAAGTGACTAATGATCTTATTAATGATGGTATTAATCCCTAAGAATCCATTTGGCGTTTAAACTGCACAGTTGTAGCGGAAGGCTACTGGCTCTTAAAGTAGTAATATCCAAGCGGACATCTGTCCTTATGATGTCGTTACTTTGTCACTTGCCTATCACAAAATTATTTCCATATATCAACTTACTCCTATCTACTATTTGAAACCAATCCAAAGGATGGCCAAATCAATCAGTGAAGGTTAGAATTTTTATAATCGCACTGAACTTAAATCTAAATGAATTCACGGCGAATGTAGAGAAACAAAGTGCAATATTCAGGAAAGCAGCTGAATATCTCTCAAGTGAATGCAGAGGATCCTTCCAGAGATCAAGTTATAAAGAATGCAATTAACTTGAAGTGCCGAGGGAAAAAGTATGCTAGAATATAATTGTTTGTATAAATATTAACGTTTGCGTTCTACTACAGTAGAAATTAGGAGTACCTGTATATGAATATGATTGTAAATAATTGTGTATATTTGTATAAAATATATTTACTGTAGATCAGATACATATAAATTATTTTTATCTGTAAACACTGATCAGTCATTCCCGGTTCTCATTGTAAAATACATGGTTTCGTACAAATGTATCGTGCTTTTACTTCGTATGTGAGATCTTAAATGTTTCAATAAAATGTAAATGTGCTGTAAAACACCAATGAACGCATTTGACTGATAACCAAACATTAGTAATATACTAATATATTTGACGAGACAAGCTAACTTCTTTCAAGAGGGTCCACTTGGAATTCAATTAAATATCTATGTAAAACAACTGCGCATGTGGAATGACCACAACTCACTCGATACAAACTCAAACTTTGAACAAACAAAATCGTCAGTCAAGTTTCTTACCTGGGATATAGTATTGATACTTTATACTATATCCCAGCTCTTACAAGTCCGCCTGCTGGTAATTATACACACTCAGATAATCCTAATCTCTCGTATTGTGGCAAAATGGATTAAGTAAGACTCACAAACAAGTTCTTGTATTACCTGTAAACTACCTGCTGTGTTACAGAATATATCCGGACACGGTAAAGTGTAAACAAACTAGGCATGTCAAATAAATACTCACATATTTTTAAGCTGTATTGTCAACAGTTCGTCGCAGTTTATTTTATGAATTCAAAATATCAATGGGACAATAATCATTCAGGTGAATTTATCGCACATAATCATAGCAATATTGGCGGTTTAGTCACTTTAAAAAGATTCGGTTGAAGTATGAATATGAAAAAATATAATATTGTCAGAATACCTCTCCTCTCCCACCAAGGACCCACAACACAACAAGAATAACTATATTATTTAGTGTGGCTATTTACTATTAGTCAGTGTTGGAGTGCATCGCCGTCATAAAAGTGAAATAGCCCTGAGTACGGCGTTAAACGCCAATCAATCAATCATTTCATAAAACAGTCTGGTGACAGAGTGAATGTTGTCATACACTATAGGAGCACTATCTCTCTTTATTATAGAAGGGATGCATGTATATCATGGGTTTGTTTGTTTGTTTGATTGGGGTTTTTCGCCGTACTTAAGGTTATTTCACTCACATGACGGCGTGCCATCCCAATGGGTGAAGGAAACCACCTTCAACGCCACTGGCAATCAACAATAACAAGATACAAGACAATCACAGGACAATAAATGACGCCACAACAGCTTCATGTTGCCCCTTAGCCCTGAGAGCACCAGGGCAATGGGAAGCTCCCTCCAACCGCCCGCTGTTTATCATGGGTACGGGCCCACGTAGATATCCGTGGAAATGAATCCGTAGATCAAATGGCTAAAGAAGCATGGTCTTGTAATACAATTTCTATCAGCCTTCGACAAACACTCTCTGAAATTAACAGCCAGTTCAAATGTTTTTTTGGCTAATCTTTGGCAAATTATGTGGACAAATTCCGAAGATAGCAGACTTTACTTTCAGTTTCGATAGCTAGAGGTTTTTGTCCCGTTACGAAACACGCAGTTACTATGACGCCCAGTGCTGAAGGCATAGGGTCACCACGACAACTGCGTGTACGTAACGGTGCGATTGCTTTGTGACACAGCCCCCAGCTCGACAAGATTTTCCTTTTTTCTTTCGTCTTATATCTGGAACGTTGTCACTTAACGTAAGGTTATTATTTACCCGGTTGCCCTATGTAAGTGATGTTCACTATCAGTTGCAGTATTGACTTAAGCCTGATAAAAATCAGTTGAAAGTGTGTTTCTCTTTTATTACATTTTTCCTTATTAGCTCGAAAGAGACTGGACGACGCTATTAAGACCAAACAACCAACCATGCCTAAGATCAACTGATAAAAATAACTATAAATATAGCTACTAAAGTAGCGATGCCGGGGTTCTGAGCATCGTCCTCTGTCTCCAGGAGACCTAGTTTGCATAGAATTCTAAAATGTCTTCAAATATAATGATGTGCCTTGGATCGAAGAATATGAAAGCCAAGTTTCAGTTTGATAGCTTAAGTCGTTTTGGATAAATACTTTTTAAAGCATTTTTTGACTTTTCAAAATGGCCACCGGGTCACTTGACTTCTACTTACGAAAAACAAATTTCTTATGGCCTAAGAAAACCTTCTGCAGTTGTAGAGATATTATGTGAGTAATATTTGACCGAAATGTGTGAAGTTTTTGGCCTCCAATTGCATTATGGGTAGGATTAGATAATTATAAAGGTTAGTATCGTGTTAAGCGTCACCGATTGCATATGAAACGACATCTTTCTTGATAATTTATGAGATCTTTAAAAACGGAGCATTTTGATTGGCCCTCTGAAGACCTAATTTGCATAAAATGAAAATATGTCTTCTGTTAAATATAAGATTAAACACCTTTCAAAATAGCCGCCGGGTCACTTGACTTATACCCATGGAAAACATATCTCGTTTTTTCCTTTTGCCTTTTACTGCCATCCCACAAATTTTGAACTTCAAGCCTGAAGCTGTTCCTTAGATATTAAGTCATTTTAAACCGGTTCCTTAGATATTAAGAATTTTTTTGACTAATATACAATCCAAAATTAGACCACTTTAGCCCTATTTTGGCCTCCAATTGTATTACGGGTCAGATTAGACCATTTTAAAGGTTACTATTGTGTTCAGCGTCACCGATTACATACGAAACAACATCTTTTTTTTATGAATTAATGACAGCTTTGAAAATGGAGGATTTTGATTGGCCCTCTGGAGACCTAATTTGATTAAAATTTAAAAAAATTCTTCTGATAAGATTGTGCGCCTTTTGTTGAACTATATGTATGTCAAGTTTCAATTTGATAGCTTTAGTCGTTTTTGGGAAGTAGGTTTTTAAAAGTCTTTTAGACCTTTCAAAATGGCCGCCGGGTCACTTCACTTATACTCATGAAACTCATATCACGTGTTTTCCCTTGCCTAATACTACCTTCCCCAAAATGTTGAACTTCGAGTCTTAAGCGTTTTTTTGTGATATTAAGTATAGTTTTTGACTAATATACAATCCAAAATTTGACCATTTTAGCCCTATTTTGGCCTCCAATTATGGGTAGGATTAGACAACTTGAATAGTTACTAACGTGTTCAGCATCACCAATCACATATGAAACGACATCTTTTTTGTTAATTTATGACATCATTGAAAATGAGGATTTTGATTGGCCCTCTGGAGACCTAATTTGCATAAAATTCAAAATGTCTTCTGATAAGATTGTGCACCTTTTGTCGAAGTATATGTATGTCAAGTAACAATTTGATAACTTTAGCCGTTTTGGGGAAGTAGGTTTTTAAAGGCTGTATATATGGTTGCCGGGTCACTTTACTTATACTCATAAAAGTCATATAAAGTTTTTTCCCTTGCCTTATACTACCCTCCCACAAATTTTGAACTTTACGTCTTTTGGAATTTGTTTAGATATTAAGTCACAAAGACTGTCTAGAATGAAATTAAAAAAAAATTAAAAAATCGGAACGATTTCAAAAAGGATTCTGGCCATTCGGCTCAGAACCCCTAATAATCGGAACGATTTCAAAAGGATTTCTGGCCATTGGGCTCAGAACCCCTAATAATGTACGACAAAAGCCTTTTTCTTTCACTAACATCAACTTTCATATAAACTGAGAGGAGCACATTTGTATATATAATTATGTATTTAAAGTGATCTCTGTTTCTATCAATTATATATATGTACATGTTTATGCGATTTTACCGTCCTTGTGAGTGTTTCAAGTATAGAGAGTCTTCACTCGAGGAACAATTCGGGTTATTAAATCGTGAGCATCCTTAGCTCAGTCAGTAGAATGTTGACTCTGCTATCCAACCGTTCCAAGGTGAAAGTAGATCCAGGTATCCGTCATGTGCTAATGCACTGATGATACGGATGGTTCACGATTATCCTTGTAGGATGAGATTTTGATGTCAAATACGGCCAAACGAAAACAACAGTTGAAACAAATTGGAAAGTAACTACATAGAATATTTAGAGCTCCTTACCTACATGCATCGCCTCAAACCAGAGTAATCCCAAATTGTATTTACGATGCGGCCAGTTTTACTTCGTCGCTTGATCAGATTCCGCCATGTTTGCCTGGTTTTAGCTCAAACAGAACTTGATCAAATTCCGGATCCACAGTGGGATGAAAGTTTGGATTATACTGGTGTGAAGCAGTGCATGAAGGTAAAGGACTCAAAATTGTATGGAATCAAACATTTTAATAAGTTTCAGGTGTGGTTTCCGTTCGGCCGTATTTCGCAAACAAATTTTCGTCCTACACACATAAATGGGTATGCGTCCAGATCTAGGTGAAGGCGTGTTATTGAATTCTCCACATTTATAAAAGCATAAATATATTTTCATTTTGAGGGTGTTGATATATTAGTTTTCCCTGAGTATGGAATACTTTTCGGCTATTTAAATCGCACGGCGATTAAGCCGATGCTGGAGGCTATGCCAGATCCAAAACAAGTCACCTGGAACCCGTGTACGCAACCAGCCTTAGACAACAGTACCCAAATCCAGCAACGCCTCAGCTGCATGGCAAGGAACCACTCACTGTACATCGTGGCTAATATGGCAGAAAAACAGGTATGCCCAGCTAGTTTGTCCGCTTGCCCCAGTGATGGACAATTTCAATACAATACCGACGTGGTGTTTGATCCCACTGGTAGGCTAGTCGCACGTTATCATAAAAGAAATTTACTCTATGAAAGTGCGTTCGATAAACCTCCTGTTGAACTGGTTACATTTGATACTTCGTTTGGTAGATTTGCTGTCTTCACTTCTTATGATATGGTATTCAAACAACCTGCTGTTGATGTTATCGAGAAATTCAATGTAGATTCTGTAGCTTACCCAACAATGTGGGATGATACCTCTCCATTTTTATTAAGTTACGAATGGCAAGCTGGCTTTGCTGCAGGAATGAAAGTGAATGTATTGGCTGCCGATGTTAACACCCAGGACGGGGTGGTATATTCACCCCGACTGGTGCTGCTGTCTACGTCGGTCAAGAACAACCGGAAAAACTGCTCATCGCCACGATTCCATCCCGACCTGTGGCCTTCCCTAACTCAATAGAAACACCCACCATCACTAAAACATCCTCAGACCAAAACAGTTTTAAGAGATACCTTTACGCAGACGGCTACAACCTTGTTCAACTGGAAGGACAAAATGGAACAGTCACTGTATGTGAAGGTACGTTTTGCTGCCAGGCTGAGTTTGCCCGACGGGATGACCAAGCGAATAATCAAAACTATTCCTTAGGAGCATTCTTGGGACGCCATGGCATGTTCTTTTCAGCCCAAGTTCAAGTTTGTATCCTGACACGATGTGAAAAATACTCTCGTGGTTGTGAAGATTGTTTCGATAATTCGACAACTCGTTTCACCAGCTTGAAACTAAAAGGAAACTTCGATACCAAATATGTGTTCCCTGAGCTCGTATTTAGTCATGATTATGATTCGCTTCTCCCTGTCGCCGAATGGACATTCTCCAACAATGTTCTCCTGAGTCACACTGGGTTTTCCAAACCTCTTAGATACGCGGTACTGTTTACACGCAACTACCCTCGAGATTACCAAATTCCCTAATTCGTACATGGGAAAAAAGAAGTTTGTTAAAAGCCATATAGATGTACGTTTATGTAATAAAGTTTTCCTGCATCTTACATATTTCTGTTAATAGTTTAACTTGTATAATATATTAGGCCTATATAACATTTGGAGCCTAAATAGGAAATAGTTTTACTGGTGGTACGCTGTAAAAGGACAAAATGTGTCAGTCTCACACCGGGCTGGGCTATACACCGAGGGTTGGTAGACCACACACGCATCCTGCTTCAAAACTCTTTGCCAATCCTGATAACTTTTACAACTACAGCTAAGATTTATCTGTGTTTGTATTGGGCAGCCAACAATTTCCAGTGTCGGTTAATTTGATTGGTGTTCAGCCTTGTGTCCAAGGGTATTAAGCTTATATGACGACATTGAATTACCGGTTTTTGGTGGAAACCAGACAGAAACCTCTTTAAAAAAGTCACGCGATCTCCGCGCTCATCGGTGTACCGTCCAATTTCAATGGCATTTTCTTTTAATATGCATTGTAACCGAGTTTCAACCCTGACCCATCAGTAGGAGTACTCATCTTCTTTCACCCCCTCCTGGTTGTGTTTGTTTGATTGTTTGAGGTTTATCGTCGTACTGAAGGGTATTTCTCTTACAGGACGACGGCTTATCCACTCTTTACTCTGCCTTACTGAGGATGGTGGAAAGTCGAGAGGAAACCTCGTAAAAACCACCATCCTCGATAGCCGGAGTCAGCTCGTGCGACTATCTCATATACCTGTGGTCAACTGGGGGGCTTGAACCTTTACAGTACATCCAATGAGGATCAGCAGTCGGACACGCTAATCACTGGGCCATGACGCGGGCCCCTCCTGGCTGGCAGTGTATTGTTTGGACAACCACATTCTAATACCAAAATCTGTAGCTCTCGGTCACTCTTTACGTTCTCCGTTGAGCTACTTTGTGTGAGTATCTTTTTCCAATCTGGTTTTGACACATTTCTCAAATCTAATTACTTACTTGGGTCAGCCCATCAAAGCTTGGTTTGGGCCGATATATTTGTCTTAATAGCTCATCACAACTTAATCCAGCCCTAAATTTGCCCTAAGGGAAAACATCTTCATGCAAAGTTGGACCAAAACAAACTTTCGCGCAAATAGTTGACATAGTTGATCCTTTACTTAAATATGTAAATTGGCAGGATATTTGTGATAAAGCTGCATTAGTCACAGAACAGGGTAAATATGTTACTCTAGATTGGATAAAACAGTTGGCTAAAGATTACGCATCTGAGAATATCACTCATTTTGAATATAGGGGTGATAGATTGTACAGTGAATATGTTTAAAAATCTGTTAATCCTTACGGAAGAGAGAATTTTTTCTCAGATTGTAGTTCCACAATGCTGGAGACAACTGATTTTGTCCATGGCTCACGATCTCCCTAGGTCCGGACATTTAGGTGTAAGGAACACCAAAGATAGAATTTTATAGCATGCTATTGGCCTGGAGTTTTCCGTGATGTCGCAGATTATTGTAGATCATGTCCTCAATGTCAAAGGTCAGTTCCACGTGGTGAGGTTCCTAAAGTTCCACTTGTATCTATTCCACCTATGGAAGAACCTTTCCAGAGAATAGCTTTAGATATCGTAGTTCCTTTGCCCAGGACTAAAAATGGCAACAAATATATATATTGACTTGTACTGATAATGCCACAAGATATCGAGAAGCGGTGGCTCTCCCAAATTAGGAAGCAGAGACCGTAGCAGAGCCTCCAGTGGGTGTATGATTTCTCGTTTAGGCATACCTGGGGCAATTTTGACAGACAAAGGTACAAACTTTAAATCATGCTTGATAGCAGAACTGTGCAGATTGCTTCACATCAAACAATTGTCTACTAGGGCCTATCACCATCAAACCAAAGGGTTAGTAGAGAAACTTAATGGTACATTCAAACAAATGCTTAAATGTTTTACTCACGACCAGCCAAATGAATGGGACAGATATCTCCCTTTTGTATTATTCACCTATAGGGAGTTCCTCATGAAACAATTTGGTCGTCATGTTAAAGGACCTATTTCTATCTTGAGAGATAACTGGATAGAACCTAAAGAGGAGCAGGCTTCTGTGCTGCATTACATTGTGAGTTAAAAGAAATATACAATAAAGTTAAAGAAAATGAATTAAGACAAGAAAGTCGGCACAAAGTGTACTATGATAGAAAATCCTGAATAAGACAAATACAAGAAGACCACAAGGTATTGGTCATTTTGCCCAGTCATACTAGTAAATAACAAGCACAGTGTTTCGGACCATACAAATTGGTCGCTAAAACCAGTCCAGTAGATTACAGGATTGAATTGGCACCGCACAAGCACAAAGTTATTCATATCAACATGCTGAAGTTATAGCATGATCATAAGCCTATAAAACAAACCGGTCAAGATAAACTTGCTTGTAGCATGCTAGTTATAGAAAATGAAAATGAATTTAACTCTAATGATTGTTCTCAGGATCCAATCTTGTTAGCAGAACAATTCCAGACAAAGAGGGAAGATTTTCTTGATGTAAAGATTTTAGTTGACTTAGATAGAGATTTGTTTGTTTGTTTGATTGGTGTTTAACGTCGTACTCAAGCGTATTTCACTTATATGATGACGGATTATCCCCTTCTTCCAATCTGATTTACTAAATACGGTGGAAAACCTCCTAAAAACCACCACCAGCGATAGCCGGAGTCACCTCGTGTGATTCTCTCATATACCTGTGGTTGACTGGGGGATTAACCTTTATGGTACATTGAAGGAGGATCAGCGGTTCGATGCGTTAACCACTGGGCCACAGTGCAGGCTCTATTTACAGAGGTGTAAACAGATGTTGGATAAAAAACCTGAAAATCCTTTTTTTTCCCCATCAAGAATGAGCAAAAAACCTGAAATCAGGCAAAAACCTGAAGAAAAAATCTGAAATCAGACAAAAATCTGAAGATTTACACCTCTGTATTTAGCCTTGTAAGAAATTGCTTCTGTACATGTACATGGAAAGACAGTTCAACAGGAGACAATAATGACGTACAGTACAACCGATAAATGAATAGAAATATATTTTGGTTTTAAAGCAAATATACTTTATTACGCTTCACATCCATGGCTTTGAAAGCTGAAACCCACGGTGTTCAATCTTCCTACTGTACATGTGTTCAGGTCATGTATCTTAATAACCACAGTAAATTTTATATGAACACCAATCAAACAACTCAACTTAAATAAAGTTAAAGAGTTGGAAATTCACACATGACATTTAACACCTACACCTATCAATTGGCATAGTTAAAGTAGTTATTCATTTGTAAGGGTGACCAAAACTAGGGCACATGCTTCTCAGCAAAACAATCAATATTGGACTTTCCTACAGCGTACCTCAAACGTAATGTATTCAATACTTAAAAACAGTAATTGTAATGAGGGCCCACTCACTAATTGCTTGATCCTGAGGTAAAAGCCCATTATGGCACTAAGAAATCTTTACAAACAGTTCACAAAAATTTAAAAAATATAGTAGCACCAAATAAAAGGTGCATTGACCCTTCAGCATTTTAGTAATTCCAGATACATGGCTGTAAACTACATGTACCCCATCCTCCCCCAGGCTAAAAATGTGGCGGTGGGTTGACCAAACCTGTAAATGGCTCATCTATAACACGTTCTTTGTGATGAATAGTTTCTCTTCCCGCTGAGGGGTAAACATTATCTTGTGTACCATTCTGTATGTTTAATAA
>JAUELC010196731.1:0-10836 GCA_031471745.1 Cryptochiton stelleri | reverse complement strand
CCTTAGTTCTGAGAGCACCAGGGCAACACGAAGCTCCCACCAACCACCCGCAACATTTTTGGTGTAGGTATACATGTACTAACACTGTTGCCAAGTGTAATAATGTTTTGTGTGGTAATTTGAAGTGGTGAAAGGAACATAAGACTTACATAGATAATGGTCTTTTCTATGCCATTCACAGCTTCAAAATACCACTCAAACAACGTTCTTCGTAAGAATAAACCAAAGGCTAGGGTAATATTCTGTTGATTGAATGTTCAATATATTAGGAAAATATGATATTATTTTTAAAATTATGCTAAAAATAGCAGAAATGTAGAATAATGAATAAGTGTTTATTGTTTTCATGGGCCCACACACATACATGTTCAAATATAAATATAGAGAAAAAATGATGAGGATATAATCATGTGACATGGGTGACAGAATGCTGGTAGTTGAGATCTGTTCTCCTGCAAAGTTTTGGTAAATTTAGCGTCTTACATCAAGACACCTTTGGTCGGTTTGTTGAAATTTACTAATTCCCAAAAATTCACCGTAAATGACTATACTCCCGGTAAAAGGTGCGTTAGATTTCAGGCTAATTCCCGGTGGGAGGGGCATTTTGACCTTGGCCAATCAGCCAAGCTGTGGGTGGAGCTATCACACATAGAACGCTGTCTTCGCCTCAGCAAACGACTGTTTGTTGCAATTTTATATCCTCTCGTTGATTTATTATTTATTGCTCAAAAGTAATTGTTATGAACATAACATTTAAATTGAATATTAGCTTTGGTACCGGAATAATAAAACAGTTAAAGGATACAATAGAGGAAGTAAGCAAGATTCTGGTTCCCCTTGACCAGACCTATTTTCTTTGGCTTCGCCTCGGGAAATAAGCCTAGTCTCGGGGAACTAGAATCTTGCTTACCCGTCAATAGTACACTTAAACTGTATACTAAACAGTCAGTGAACTCAGAAGAGCCTCTGGGGTAAATTCAGGTAAAAATATATGTTTACTTGATTGGTGTTTGACATCATACTCAAGGGTATTTCACTTATATGGCACCTTTTCCAGTGTTTGGTGGTTTGTTTGTTTGTTTGTTTGATTGGGGTTTTACGCTGTACTTAAGGTTATTTTACTTATATGACGGCGTGCCAGTCCAATGGGTGAAGGAAACCACTCTCGACGCCACTGGCAACAAACAATGACAAGATACTAGACAATCACAGGACATAACAGGACGCCACAACGTCTTATTGTTGCCCCTTAGCTCTGAGAGCACCGGGGCAACACGAAGCTCCCACCAACCGCCCGCTCAAGGCTATATGGAAAAAGTACAACATTTTAATGATTTCTATTCCTGTGTGAAGTATCTTTAATTTGGGGAATAAATTATGAATTTAAGAATTAAAGCGCATTAGTCTCTGTTTATAGCCCTGACAATGGCTGACATACATCACAAATTATGTGAATACAAGGAGATAAAACATAAGCCAATATTTATTTACTTATCATTATTTAAGTGATATTTTAATAATGGTCACTCCTGTCACAAATAAGGAATAAGGGATATAACAAGCTCAATAGAGCTTTCTTCACCCCAATGTATTTGTTATATTGGTGAATAAATCAAATCAAATCAATAAAATTAAACAAAAAATTCTAGCATGAAACTGTATGATAACATAACTGAAGATTATTTTTGTTTTTTGTTCGTTTGATTGGGGTTTTACGCTGTACTTAAGGTTATTTCACTAATATGACGGCGTGCCAGCCCAATGGGTGAAGGAAATCACCCCCAACGCCACTGACACCAAACAATGACAAGATACAAATCAACCACAGGATAAAACAGGACTCCAGAAACAGATCAACTTCGTGTTGCCCCTTAGCTCGGAGAGCCCAAGGACAACAGGAAGCTCCCTCCAATCGCCGCAAGTTTGTTTGCTTAATGTGTAATAATAAGGGGGTTATTAGTAATAATAAGGGGGTTATTAGTAATAATAAAGGGGGTTATTAGTAATAATAAGGGGATTATTAGTAATAATGATGTACTTATTATCATTATTTTCACCCATAGATGAATGACAGTAATGTTTCACAGAAATCCTGATAAGAAAGACAGCAGTATACACCCCACCCCACCCCACACCTACACCCAGCTGTTGCTCTAACCCCTTGATGCTGAGGTTTCTTCCGTACTTAAGTGTATTACACCTAATCTTCACTATTTCATATAATCATTATGCCTTACTTTTACCAAGGACTTATATTGAATATAAGTCCTTGCTTTTTTTTCTTGATGTGTTTGTATGCTTTTGCATCTGTGACCAAGTTGAACTTGATGTCAGTTTAATGTTACATAATAGTAAGCTCAGCTGTACATATTTACATCAATAATTGATATCCAAATTAAATGAAACCTTAACGACTCCCCATGTGATACCAAATGCTGACTGTTTACTGCTACAAAAACCAATGCTATTTGATTTCATTTTATAGGTTAACAAATCCCTATTGATAAACTTTCAGTAAATTATATAACATTTGTCATCATCTGCAATACATGATTGATTAATTGATTGATTGGCTAAGTCAAGACAGCAGGATAATGTTCCGAACACATAACAAAGTACCGTAATAGATACCATCTAGAATTTCAACCATCAAATTACTACTTTAGAGGCTATGTTAGGGACTTGGAAAATGATATCTGGGAGTCAGATGACAATTTTGCAGTTAGGGAGAATCAGGATTTTTCAGAAAACATAAATTTGTTTGTTGACATGCTATAATACTTTCACAACTTGTAAAGTTGTGACCGTGATTCATGGTTAAAATCTAAGGTGATTTTCAGTAATACATTAGCTATCCCTTCTGTATCACCTGTACATGTATGTTTAGATTATTCAAAGATACCTTTCCCATGAGGATTATGTTAGTTTAAGAATGGGTCAATAAGATCGTTTTTATTTGCTACAAAACTGTCAACTTATAATTAATGCAAATGACTATAAATGGCTTAATGGTATATAGATTGACTTGTTGGCTTGGCATCTGAGTAACGTCAAACTTAACTTAAAGGTACATGTTAGTATTGAATATATCACAATTATTTGAGCAATATTTTTAGTATTAGAATATTATCGTAGCTCAGTCGGTAGAGTGTCGAGTCTGTAACCCATAGGTCTCGGGTTCAAATCCCGGTAGGGGCAAGCAAATTGTTTTCCATTATTCAGCTAGTTTCATTACATGGTGTCATGGTCTCACCTGTGTCATAGAGAATTGCATGTTACTCTGTCCTGAACACACCCAGACATCTCCAAATAGAACATCCTGTAACTGGAGGGTGGAGGATCCAGAAGTTACTGTGATAGTGAAGGGACCGTGCTGGGAGACAGCCGGCAACTTCACCTTCCAAACAGCGGTACCTGGATCTGGACCTGCCATGACACCAGTCGTTACGGAGCCTACATTCCCAACGCTCACTCGCACTCCCTGTCCAATTGCACTGACCGGTGCGTGGCCCCATACTATTGCCCTCTTGGGGGCCTGTTGAAGCACCATATGATCACCATAGTAAGACGCAAAGGTGAATGGTTCATCTTGAACTGAAATTTAAATAAACCAAGATTACCGCCTAACATTGAAGGTTGAGAGAGAATATTTCTCTTCATGGAATGAGTTTGTAGAACAAGGTTACCACAGAACTGAGCATCACGTCGCAAAAGGTTATCTCTTTTTGTGATAAGTCTAATAGATAGGATATTTCTTGTGTGCACGATTTCCTATTCTTTGCTGCTGGTGACCTTAACCTTGGACCTTGGAAATCATAGACTACTTCCACTGTCATGTAGAAGATGAGTGCCTAGTTTGAGGATCCGCTGACCATTGGTTTCGGTTGTATCATGTCAAGAAGATTTTCTTTTCTTTTTAGGTTCGTTGTTCTTTGACCTATAATCTTCAAAATGAATACATTTCTTGCCCTTTTCTTTGGGAACAAGTGTATCATGCTTGATGCAAATCTGAGTAATCATTCATGCTGCGTTGGTCAAAGGGCAAGGTCATCAGATGGTATTTTGGAATACCCACTAAATGGGATTGCCTCCTGATGATCTTGCAAATACATATACGGATTGAAACCGCTTGTCGTGTGGTCTATACATTTGATACACATGCTAATCATAGCAAGGACTTAACGCATACTTATTTCCGGTGACAACGGTCAAGGTCACCACGAACAAAAGACAATCTTGCGAACAATATATAGCCTGAACTATTGGTCAGATGATTAAACTTGATACACATGTTCCATAT
The DNA here is from genome assembly GCA_031471745.1 of Cryptochiton stelleri. Classification (NCBI taxonomy): domain Eukaryota; kingdom Metazoa; phylum Mollusca; class Polyplacophora; order Chitonida; family Mopaliidae; genus Cryptochiton; species Cryptochiton stelleri. The sequence continues at coordinate 6,536 of JAUELC010196731.1, read as the reverse complement.
GGCAGTGGCAAGAAGACTATTCATTTCATCAGATCATCAGGGGCGAGAAATAAAGAATCCTGTAGACAAGATGCATACTTGGCAGATATTAACCATTGGTCAGATGGTACTTTAAATTGGCAAGAAACCTTCAAGATGTCCGTGGTCATAGATCAAAGGCCAGGGTCACCAGGATCCAAGCATAAAATATCTTGTGAACAGGATACATACATACTGTGGGGTCTGATGATCATCAAACTTGATGCACATTGAGATGCTATTGAGATTCAAAGGGATCCGGAGCAAAAAGTAGAAAATATTTCAGATAAGATAACATGTGTATCAAATTTATAGACCTGTATATGTATTTGCAAGATCATCAGGAGGCAATCACATGTAAGGGGGTTATTCCAAAATACCATCTGGTATACACACTGGGGACCTTGCCCTTTGACTAACGCAGCAAAGAATTAATAGGCCTAATTTCCTCATCAATGTGTACCAATTTGAAGAACAAACGACAAACGGTTCAATCTCTAGCTTCATTTGGACGGAATCTCTGGAAGCACGGAATCACAGAAACACGGAACCATGGAGTCACAGAATCCACGCTACTGTTACAATATCCCTCTTTTGTGATGGGGATAAGACCATAAGAGTTGTTTATGTCCTTTTAACAACCTTGAGTAGCCAATATATAAATTGTTGTTATATCTCTAGTTAAAACAAATCCTGTCTGTAGCGCCGATTAGTATACTATTAACATAACTATTAATGTTTAACAGTTTTTTTAATCCATTTATCGAAGGTTACATGTATGATACACTCATAACGAAACAGAACTCTGCGTCTTCCTTTAAACTCATTGAACAACTATTACTTCTATGAACTAAATATACCGCTGGTTTTCATATTAAGAGATAACACCAGGAAATAATCAACAAACCAACAGCATCAATGTTATACCTACCTATCCGTTCGGAATCTAGTGAAAATATATGACTTTTCGACGAAACTGGAAATCGCGACCTAAGCAATACAATTCCACACACAGTGATCGCAAACCAGAGACCGGCCATAAGCGACATCTTCCTCGTCCTGGAGTGAGACCTGAACTTCAGTTATCGTGCACCACCTTTGTCCCGTGACCAGAGGTTCCCCGATAACCATTGAATGCATAGATTGATCTTGTATGTTACCGGTTATTTGTTGTCAGATAAGAAATTAATCCAGGAAAAGTAGTCTCCCTGGACATGTTCAACTAGCTCACCCTTTCATTTTTAGTTACCGGTAGCCGTAACAAAGTAAAGCAAATGTATTGAAGATAATTAAAAAAAACACATCCGTATCCGGTTAAGAATTTTTTTTCAGGTAGTTCATTTAATACCTTATAAGAGATTTTAGTTCACTATTTCAGTTGAGTTGGGGCTTCTTTAGCTCACAGTTGCATAGGGTAATGGAGAAGTCCAGCAAGTTTCGACCCAAACTTATTATTTTCAACATATGTTTTGATACACATATAACCTTATCGCATTTGGAACCGAGAACGCATAACCGCATATAAGTTCATTTTAAAACAGGTAGTGACGTTATTGTTCTCAGAGAAGATATCCTTGTAGTGGTGTCTACTCATGGGTTCGCCAGTGGTTTTTGTTACATCAAACCGAAAGTAAGCGTACTGCTCCTTGAGACTACAGCTAAACAACCAACAACAGCATGGAAAGAGATCACAATAGGGACATATCAGCTTATATCCTGCTGGTAATTTACTATTTTATTTAACAGTTGTCAATTGAAAACATGCTAACATATGTATGTCAAGCTTAGGCTTTTACAACGAATTATTAAAATCATCCTCGGTGCTGATTGCCGCGCGCACATGAGGAGACCGGAAAAAGGATGGCCTATCGTTACTGCGAACAATAACGTCACTTCCTCTTTTTAAATGAACTAATTAACGGCTACACTTTCTCGGCTCTAAATGCGTCAAGTCCTAATGTCTATCCAAATATACGTTGACAATAACAAGGCACAGTATTGAGGGCCATACATAAGTCCCGTACCGTTCCACCTCCTGTTTTCTTGTTACAAAATGTTGAAAGTCGCTTGTAATTTGTAATGCAAAAAATATACCAAATTGGGTGAAAATAAAACTTGATATGTAAATTTTTATTAGAAGTGCAAAATGCTAGCTCGGTCCAATTTACTTCAAGAAACTAGAAGTAACTGGCTCATCGACCAGTGACTTCTAGAGTTGTTCTCGTCATATTATTTCTCCATTCAAAACTGAATGCGACACACGCAAGTCCTTATCGCCAGCACAAAAGGATCAAAATCAGCAAGAAAATAAAACGAAATGTAATTTTGAGGACTTACAACTGATGGGTAATCTATTGTGATCATCATCAAAGTACCGCATATCCAAAATTTTAAATGTAATTTCCGTATGAGCGGAATTTCTGCAATCGTCTGAAAACGTAAACTGTTAATGCCGTTGAACCGAGTTCAATCCCGTCTTCTCTCGCGTTTTCTGGCCAACGGGCAATCTCTGGGCGTGTCCACCGTGTCATGACGTCGTTTTGTGGGCGGTCTAATCTGTCACCCTTGTCATGGCTCGACAGCCATGGTCCGTCACTCTCCATGCAAGAGTTGTGTCGTTTTTCTCTCATACACTAATGTAATGTGAGCCGTTGTGACGGCGGATCATAGGACGGAGCTTAGCTAATCGTCACGTGATAGTAAACGGTATCCAAGATCGAGAAGGAGAAAAATGGCGAGGACTGAAACTCGGAGCTCTTACATTGTAAGAGTTCAGGATGCCGTTAGCTAAATCCAGTGAAGCTCAAGCTTGAAAAAAGTGTGGAAAATTGAGATTTTTTTTCTACGTTCTATTGGCCATATCTTTGCAAAAAATGTACTGTGAAGAAAAAGTCTTAACATGATGACAAATGACATAACCAGCAGGGAGATGACTCACTAAAAAAAGGACACCAACAAAGTCATGCAAAGTAGGCTCAATTTAATGGAGTGTAAAATTATAATTTTCGAAGTTAAAATGGCCATAAGTTGGCAAAAAATTAACAAAAATGTGCAAAACTTAAACTTGGCATAACAAAGCTGTATACAAACTTTCAGTTAAATCCACTTAAGCGTTACAAAAAAAAGGTGCGGAGAACTGATTGACAGAGGGACAGACGAGGGGTAAACCTAGTATCATTCGGTTCCACCGGTTGGGGACTAAAAAGATGGGGAGAAAATGGACAAAACGGTATGAAATTCCAACTAGAAAGCTGTATAAAAAGTTTAATTTGTATCCACTGAAGCGTATCTTTCAGATTTGGCCATAACTTTGTACAAGCCACTGGCAAGTTATGAAAAAAAACCGGCAAACATCAAAATGGCCATAACTTTGCAAAAAATGGCTATAACTTTGCAAAAAATGAACAAAACTATGCGAAATTAAAACTTGATCTGCAACTTGCCATAAAAAAGGCACATTCACTACATTAACTTAATTCACTAAAGGGTTACGGAATAAAGTGCCGAAAACTGATTGCGTGACAGACAGAGGGACGAACAGACGAGGGGTAAACATAGAGCCTCCTCCAGTTCCACCGGTAGGGGACTAATAAGTTTAGGTCGAAAATTGCTAGAGGCCCAAGTTGTATGTTGAAGTGATTACAGCCTGCATGTAATGTTGAGAGTAGGGTTTTTGTATAAGAGATTACAGCCTACTTTTGGCTTCTTTAGCTCACAAGTGCATAGGTTAATTTATTGTTAAGGTGATTTTTCTTATACCCAATTTGTATTTTGAAGAGATCACACAAAGCTTTCTGTTTGGCTTCTTTTACTCATAAGTACATAGGTTATGGTTTTTTTTGAGGTGATGTTTCTGAGGCCCAAGTTGTATATTGAAGAGAATACAGCCTACATGTAATGTTGATGGCAAGATTTTTATTAAAACTTGGTTATTTAATAACTGGTTTAAAGTGTAATTACGGGTTCAGTCGTCAAATGGCTAAACCTTTTTGAAATCAAACTACTAAGCTAGAGCTAGCTCAATTTTGAACATAAAATTTCTAATTATTAACTTTAAAAAACATTTATATTTTTTATTATTTTCATCGGTCACATGATTTAGTCGCCATCTTGAATTATACTGCTTTTCTTTACAAATCTTCTTCTAAATCGTTTACCGCTTAAAGCTGGTATACATGTTGTACTTCTAAAGGTCTAACAAGTTTGAGAAGGATTTTGACATCGCTAAAGTGGTAACTTCACAGTGACACGTCAAACATGATTTTAAGCTAAAGAGCATTTGAAGCTAAAATGTGACAAAACCAGCTAGCGCTTTAAAAAAAATTTGCGGGCGGTTGGAGGGAGCTTTCTGTTGTCCTGGTGCTTTCAGTCAGAGCAGATCGTCTGTCACAGGCGTCTGTCTTGTAATATAAACTGCCGCCGGCCATTTTAGTCTATTAAATTCCATATTAGAGTAAAGGTAAGAAACAACAATTTTGGGCGTTGATAAATAAAGCATTTTGCGATGATTCTTTTACTTACCTTGGTTATCTGTTATCTCCGCTGTCTATCTCCGTTGTCCGATTTGAAAAATTCGAAATACTTCTGTCGAAATCAGTGGAAACAGGAGACCACCAAATCAAGGTGACTGCTTATCTACTCACCATCGCTGAATTTAAACAAGATACCCAAACGTTCACACTTAAAATAGGAAAAACTGGGTCAATCGCAGTGGCTTATGGGTATCTTGTTTACATTTAGCGATGGCGAGTAGATAAGCAGTCACCTTGATTTGGTGGTCTCCTGCTTCGACAGAAGTATTTTGAATTTTTCAAATCATACAATGGAAATAGACAGAGGGGAGATAACAGATAACCAAGGTTAGTAAAAAAATCATTGCAAAATGTTATTTATCAACGCCACCAATTGTTGTTTCTTATCTTTACTCTAATATAGAATTTAATGGACTAAAATGGCCGCCGGCGGTTTATATTACAAGACAGACACTTGTGGCTAAACTCAATCCCATGCGACTTCTTGCTGCATGGAATATTTCTACCAATTTTGATTAGAATCTGATTAGCTTTTTTAAAGTTAATGGTCGGAAACCAAAAAGTGGATAGACGGGCAGACGGACAACCAGACAGCCGGCCAGACGGACAACCCCATACCATAATAACTCCAGTCATATGACAGGCGTATAAAAACAATTTTGACCCTACCTCATATATAATATATAATATATATAATAACAGTTATAACAGCAATTTTTTAAAAACCTATTTTATTTAATGTCCAACTCTTACAAGCTAGGTGACAGTGTAGCTTTGCCAATGACTGGGATCCATTAACAGTAGAATTTGCGACAATTATGTAAAATTTCTGAAAGTTTGACCTGTTTACTTCTTTAAAAATGATCATCGATTTTAATTTTAATATTTACCATGGATAATTTAGCACCCAGAAATGCGGGAAACCGTTAGGTATCATTTTTATTTGTCTAATGCTTTCCATAATGCATTTGGCGTCCATAAAGAGGCAGCAATTGCAAAAATTTGTAATGAGGTTTCTAGAAAAGTTTCGGAGAGCAGTCAATCTGATTTCACTATCATGCAAGAAATACACATTAGCTACGTCTGATGTTTTTGTAAAATAACATTACACCACATGGCTCCCATTTTGAGACAAGCTTTAAACAGTTTTTTTTTATAAGTGTGTATCACCTCCTCTGGTGGGACACTGTCACATTGAATTTTTTTTTTTCTTTTGATTTTGTTTTAATTTTTTGTAATATTTTCAAGCTTCATGCTAAATTAAAAATCTTATTAATTTATTTTTTAATTTCATTTAATTTTTTTATTAATTTGTCGTATTACATTTTTGTTTAAATTCAAAATTTTTACATATTAAACTTTTCAGATTTCAATTTGTTTTTAAACTTTTCATTTCATATTTTAAATGACTAAAAAATGTTGTTAAATTTATATTATTTTCTTTCTTTATTTTTCTTTATTAAAAAAATAAATTTTACTTTCGTTTAAATTTCCTCTGGTGTGAACATGCTTTTATCGACCAGGAATACCAGGGTTCTTAGTCACAAGTGAAACCTTGAAAAGTTGCTATTGATCATAACTCATGGTTCAACGGATCCCAGGGGTTTCAATATGAATAAGGTAGTATGCTAGTCATGAAAATAAAACTTTTAATCTGATTTAATGTGATCAAATGTGTACAGTTCTTTGCATACATGTAGTTGTAGCTTTATTGGCCAGGCCAGTCTAATATTGTCAAGGTCTCGTAGAATATACTGGTTTATGGTATAGCCAAAGTCTATATGAGCATTGTATTTTGTGTGCACGTTATACATTCAGTATGTAAATTGTATAACAAATTTAAGATTGCAAACACAATGTTTTAATTAGTTTATTCTGCGCGTTGCTTTTATCTGACGTATACATTGCGGGCTCCCCTTTAATTAAGCAGCCCCTCTCGAGCGGCGGCGGCGGGCAGGAAGGGAAGGCGAGGCGCTGTGCCCCTTC
>JAUELC010196510.1:0-10836 GCA_031471745.1 Cryptochiton stelleri | reverse complement strand
TGCTCGTGCACAACAATGTTTATCCTTACCAGCAATGGAAAAATATTTAGATTTTTACACAAAATCACCCCAAAAGTACCAACAAAAATATGTATACTATTTATATGTGACATCTTAGCGAAATAAAATCGGAAACCCAAAGATAAGTGAACAGCCATGATGTAGACCAAGCTAGTGTAAATTCAGTACCTATACGTTAACAACAGAATCGTTAGACAAGTCTTTAAAATGTATGAAGACTGTAGGCTGAATTGATTCTGACAAACCAGATACGGTCTTCTTCGTAACAAACTATAAATATTTATTATTTTAAAATGTAACTTGTTTCAGAGGCATTAAGAAGTAGAAATACTAACATACTTTAGCCTTTCTGGATTACAACTTCTTCTGTAATTAGATAAAGAAACGTTAGGTAAAGAAACGTTGCAAAGTTGTACCTAAATAAAGTAAGTATTTAGTAAGTCACTGTAGTATCATGCCGAATGAAAAAACACAAATTCCTTCGTTTATAAAAATTTAAAAAAAAAAAAAAAAGAGAAACGATTGGAGACAGAATAGTATTTGGTTCAGACACTTGAATCACTGTTTCCATCTCGTCTGAACCTGGTTCCAGGTTAATCCTTAAAACTGTGTATAATTCTGGTAGTTTTCCAACTGAAAACAAAAACAGCACTCAAATGAACTCAATTGCCTAATTGAGTTCATTTGAGTGCTGTTTTTGTGCTGTTTGTGCTGTTTTTTTTGTTATATTTCAAACAGATTCGGCGGCCACTCAAGAGGCGTTAGTTAGCCACGCGAGCTGACACCTTACTGTGTAGTAGATTAATAAATGGAGTTGAGACTGAATGACTTGTATAGATATAAATGCTCTCCAAGCCTGTTTAATTGCCCAGATGTCTGGTGTAGGCTAACCACAGGGAGGAATCTCACCCGCTAGATTCAAATCAGTTTGGCGACAAATCTGCATGAACTTTACACATACTATATAGGAGGTTTAATATCTCCCTACATGTAGTCTACACCTGACTTCCAGGGTCAGGGTCGCCGTGGATCTATACCGTCTGGGAGAGTAAGAAGTTCCTGCAGATTTGTATCCAAAATGATTGGAAACGAAAAACACCGAGTACACTCTAGATTATGTTTATACACAATTGACAAACGTACATTCTATAATCTTCACCCATACTGTAAATATCATCCGTTCGGAAGTCTTAGAGATGTTGCAAACTTACTTTTATTTAATACAATAAATCAACAATTCAAAACATTAATATTTTCTAAACCTTTATGCTTGGTAATTAGAGAAAATACTTGTTGTTCGGTGTATCTGATGTTTAGTGAGGAAAGACCGTTGCAGTATTTTTACATGAATATAAGATGGTTAAAAAATTATTATAACCATGTACAGTTATCGTAATTTCGCTCTTTTTGGAATGCTTAAGTATAGCTTCTGTTCGCATATATGTGCGTTGAACAAGTTGGTTTTTATTCACTGTTTCATGTACATGTATTTTGGAACATTTTTAAATAGACAATGGAATTATTGGTTTGACTTTTACTTTCAGCAAGCTTGAAAATCGACAATGAGATCGCTGGTCCCCCACAGCCACACGCTTCCCAAACTAAATCGGCTCATCTGCAGCATTCTGATATTCATTGTGGCGCCCCTATATATAGTCCGTGCCCAGCATGTGTGTGAAAACATTAGTGCTTGTGGTCGATGTCTATTTTATTGTATTTTCGGTTTCAACGGATGCTGGTGCTGAACTTACCCGCACCGCAGCTGCCGAACTCGCGTGCCTTATGTAACCATACGTCATAAGTGGACACGCGGCATGCTTAACACCCAATATTATTGATACTTTATCGACCAGCTGTCCTCCATCTGTCATTTGGGGCACTGGTTAATTACTAACTACGGTGTGGTCATATACATCTTTTATGTGAGCATATTCACCCTTTATGCTGTAATATAAACCGAGATAGTTTTAAAACTATACGATGTCTATTACAAATTTATTATAAGTCTTTGTTTTAAAACAAAACGGAGGAAACTAAATGAGTAACTTCAAACCAATTTCAATCTTTTCTGTCTGTGGTAAACGGCTTTAGCTTATAATTCTTCTACAACATTTGATTCTATAATCCATTGCAGAAAGAGCATGGGACTGAACGCTCTTTGCTCTGAACTATTTAGATTCAATATTGTTGAAGATCAGTCATGTTAAAAATGTGGACACAAGATAGAGACCAGTCAGGACTATAACACAGACTGCCCCGCATATGCCACTCAAAGAAAACTCCGGCTCACCGAGGTCTTTTGTGTATGTGTTCAAATTAACCCTGGAGTATGGGTTACAAAAGGAAAGCATCCATCAATGTTATTATCCATGTGTTAACAACATTATTTAATATGTATAAATGTTCATATCAATATACTATAGAACTTATACTATAGACCAGATATCCTCTACAAACACTCGTATGTTGCCGCTAGAACAAAACCATTGTTTATAGATAGATGTTTAGAGAGATTGATAATTGCCACCACAATAGTCATATACACTATATCCTGTAAATAAATACCAGAAGTCTATTAAACAGAAGTGTGCAGCGCCCATTGTACCAGTTCGACGGGCATTGTGGTTTTTGGCCAGCTATTAACGTTTCATGTGACATAGGCTGCGCAGGAGATATTATATTTATTCATTTTGCACAGTTTGATTTTCAGAATCAAATGGTGAATCATGGGTAATAAACTAATAGCCAAAAGGGGCTATAGGCGCTATAAAAACTATCAAGTTGTAAGTGATTTACGAGCTTCTCATTTAATATCTTATTCTAAGATGTAATAATACATTAACAAACTGGATAAAAAAATCATTTGTCAACTAGAAAAGTTATAAATAGTTAAACAGCGTTTCTCATGATTCATCAGGCGAGTTGCAATTTTCAAACTTCGTATACACTTTACACTAGAGGGCGCTACTCTAACAAGCCGACAAGAAATTGGAGCGTTGCATGCTTCTAGTTAATGGACTTCTGATACTGATATTATTAACAAGACGTCTTCGTGACGCCATTTTCGGGAAGCCGACTACGCAATTTAAACCGGCTCTAATCGCGGATTAAAAAAACATTCTACGTTATTTGTTTTTGCGGTGAGTATTTTAAATGTTCAGTATGCGAGATTGAAGTCTTTCGTGGTCAAGAAATGCGTAAAATGTCTTTTACTACTGTAGTGAACTGCACGTTGTGTTTTTGAGCAGAAGTCGACAGATTTGTATATGGCTTTGGTTCCGTAGCGGTCACATAAGAAGTTGTGACTTAGCTACGGATCCGCAGCTGGTACGTGTCTGGACAAATCCTGCCATAATTCAAATTCAACGTGAAGAGGGATCGAGGGACATTTTGCCTCAAGTGTATTTGCAAAAATTTGACTTGGAGTAACGTCGGTATATCAAAGCGTGTCCCAGATTAGACAGTAAATTGACACATTCTCAATAAAAAAAATTCTAGAAGAATTTCCAGTTTTCATTTGTTTGTTATTGTTACAATTTCTGTTTCCTTAAAAGCAGGGGGTGGAATTAAGGAAAGACCTCTACATTTTACTTATTCAGAAAACTATCGATATATATAACTCAGGGCCCGCGCCGTGCATGGCTCAGTGGTTAGCGTGGCTGACTTCTGATCCTCCTCCAATGTACCGTAAGGGCTCGAGCCCCCTAGTAGACCACAGGTATATGAGGGAGTCAAATGAGGCGACTCCGGCTATAGCGGGCGGTGGTTTTTACGAGGTTATCTCTCGGTTTTCCACCGTATTAGGTAAGGCAGAGTAAGAAGTGGAAAATCCGTCGTCATATAAGTGAAAAACCCTTGAGTACGACGTTAAACACCAATCAAACAAACAAACAAATCGATTCATGTAGTCTTAGCATTGGAGGAACATTAACCTTCCAACACAGCAAAGTTTTCCGATTTTGGTTGTGAATGTGTTATTGTTTAATGTTGGAGTACACTGCCTTCATATAAGTGAAATACCATTGAGCACGGTGTAAAACACCAAACAAACACACTAACAAACTTAAACTATAACATTTCTCTGGTTAAATAACATGTTTGTTAAAAGCCAAATAATTAATGCCTTTTGGAAAAAACAGATTATCATCTGAGATTATTTATATCAAGCAGCAGTCGTAGCCAGACAGCTGGGGCCGAGTGACATGAGAATAAAAGATAGGTATAGATTTTGACTCGAGTAATAAATTTCCCTCCTTAATGGAAAGCAAGACAAATAGCTGACATATAGGATTTGTATAATGGATTTAAGTAGCATTAGTGTTGTATAAATGTATAAATGTAACAAGGGGAGACTGTGTCATTGTTGGAAAATATTCAAGTTAGCAGACACGGGAAGTATTTATTTGTAATTTGCCGAGTCTGTTAAATACATATTCAACCAACAGTATGTCTCTAAAAGTCAGAAATACATTAATCATGGACAGAGAATGGATTAATACAAGTCTGCGCCCAAAAACATATTTTGCCCAATTTTCAAGACATGTTCTTTTCAGCTGATCCATAAGGCTTTGAGAATTTTCAAGACTTGTTGTACTCAGCTGATCCATAAGGCTTTGCAATATTTTCAAAACTTGTTGTCTCAGATGAATAAAAGGCTTTGCTGAATTTTCAAAGCTTATTGTCTCACCTGATCCATAGGGCTTTGCAATATTTCCAATACCTGTTGTTTCCAGCTGATCCATTTGGCTTAGTAGAATTTTTAAGATTTGTTGTTCTCAGCTGATCCATACGGCTTTGCAATATTTTCAAAACTTGTTGCCTGAGATGAATTAGAGGCTTTGCTGAATTTTCAAAACTTATTGAGGGGTGGTTGGTGGGAGCTTCTTGTATAATTGCCCTTTGTGAGCTAAGGGACAACACAGTTGATCTGCACACTTTGTCATATTGCATCACGTTTTTCATCCTGTTATTGTAACGTATCTTGTCATTGTTTTTGTCAGTGATGTCAATGGTTGGGTAACATAACACACATGGTTTAGAAAAAGATGTTGCAAATTTATTTGATTATGCAGGAATCTGGGAATTCTAATGATCGATTATGACTATCGCACAAATACAAACTTCATCATCATTTATAGAGCATTTTACTTGGGGTTTTTTTGTTGCTTTTTACCCCGTGGCAGATGTGTTAAAAGCTCACTGACAAAAGTCGTTATTCTTATTGTTGTGATGATGCTATACCAGCTTATTTTGACTTACCTCTCACCTTTTTTTTTTCTTTACTTTTTTTTTACAATCTCTTTGGAAAACTATAAAATAATCTTCAATTTTTATGCAAATATTTTTACAAAGAATCCATTCTCTTTTTATTTTTCAGGTTGACAGCGGCACATTATGTCAGTTACAGGCAGATGTCCGGGCATTTATCAACATGTACAGTACAGACCATGTTCTTAATGCTAGAGTTATAGCCAGAATCTTCCAGGGTATTTCCAGCCCGTGTTTTCCTGCCATTGTGTGGGGAAGAGTACGGAGATACTGGCGCTGTTATCTTCATATCGACTTCAATATTGTGATGAATGCTGCCAGAAAATGTTTAATACAAATGAGAACTTAGGATGGATTGGGAGTGCTTGTTATTGTAGTCATCTTTGTACCAAACAGCCCCTTTGAGATGTGTACAACTTCAAATGCATTCGTTGTGTGCTATGAATTTTTATCTCTAATCCAGAAAGAACGTTCATTTTAATATGTTTAATTCAACAATATGATTAATATAACAAAAAAATCTAAATATGGGAACAGATTATTTTATAGAGCTTGGATTAGAATTAAGTGTTTGTAAATAAATTCTGAAAGTCAAGAAATCACTTTTTGTGGTATTTATTAGTGCAGCAGGCCTAACTTACTTGGGATTGGTTTAAATTGTTACATGATTTCCACCAGGGCAAGTCAAATGCAAAAACTAGTTGACTTGATTAATTCTAGTTGACCAAATTATTTTCAATAACTCTTTGAATGTATAAAAAAAGATATGGGGAAAAAATGTATCTGTAAAAATACCTGTATCACCAGGGCTCAAGATTTTCACTTGCCAGACAAGGTTACTAACAAGACAACAGATTAGCATGCCCAGGTTGATTTTTGGTTCCCCATAGCAAGTGCTAAGTTAAACCAGTGGTGCTGTTTTTCTGTAAAGTTGGATTTTACCAAAAGGAAATAGCCTTACCACTATATAATAAATTCCATGTTTGTATAGCAATTGAATCAAGATTGTCAATGAATCTCTCATTCATCCATATTTTTATGCAAACTCAGCCTAACTATTACTTTGCTCGATGCTGTCCTTGTGAGTATGTGGAGGGTCTGTTTGATCAATGGCTGAACTTTTATAAAGGGTTTTTCAACCACAGTGAACATCCACAGATTACCTTATTTTTAGTGTTCTCATGATTACTGTGGGTGGTTGGTGGGAGCTTCCTGTTCTGGTGCTCTCTGAGTCAAGGGGCAACATAAAGCCAATTGGTTGTGGTATCTAGCACTGGTCTTATAGCTCCATGTTTTTTGCGTCCTCTACTTGTCTTGTATCTGGCCATTGTTTGTTATGTTGGACTGGCAAGCCATCATACGAATGAAATAACCTTAAGTGCTGCTTCACAGCGTCGCACTCCAGTCAAACAAAGTATATTTTGTATTGCACCATTTTTTGCATCTTGTGCTTGTCTTGTATCTTGTCATTGTTTGTTGCAAGTGATGCCCAGGATGATATATCATTATGTCATGAGTGAAATAACCTTATGACAGTGTTAAATGCCAATCATTTATGCAAATTGTAAACATAACATTGTGCAATTTTTTTGTTGATTTGGTGAAGAAAAGCTTTTGATAATCACGTCAGAAATAAGCTGATTACATTACGATGCTATTTGCTGACCATTTTCCTGAAAAACTAATGGACTAGAAACAAAGTGAGACACAATGTTGGGAGAAAGGTCTGAACGAGATAATCATCACAGTAGCGGGATAATACAGTCTGTTTAAAGAGCGTATTGACTAGATATGCAATTACGGGCGCTTCCTGTTGCTATGGTGCTCTCAGAGCTAAGGGGCAACATGAAGCTGTTTGTGGCATCTAACACAGTAAATTTGCACACTTTGTCTTTTTGCACCATGTATTATGCCCTTGCTTGTTGCCAGTGGCGACGAGGGTGGTTTCCTTCACTTATTGGGCTGGCACCCCTTTATATGAGTGAAATAACCTTAATTACGGCGTAAAACCCCAATCAAACAAACGATATGCAGTTTGGAGACTGGATCAATTGACTTAAGTTGGAATATAATAAAATGTCACCGTAACATCTGCTGTCTGGTTGCTTTATAGAACTAAACAGTTTTCGTTTTAATTATGTGTCTCCCATAATATGACATTAAAAATGTATGGGTGACACATTTGCTGATATATTTTTTTATCTCAGGGATTATGTCGTAATACGGTCAGTCCGTCCATCCATATAATTACCATAAACAGGGTATAAGACCAACCATTGCCAACTTGATGTACAGATTTATTGTGCCCAAGGGTAGATTTGATCTGCTTTTCATGGCAACTGTCAGCTAGAGATTTCAAACTTTTTGTGTTGATTTATTAGTTCATATTTAAGCCAAACCAGATTTATTGTGCCCAAGGAAGGGTAGATTTCTATTCATTTGATCTGCTTTCAGACTTTTTTTTTTGGTTTTCATGGCAACCAACTAGTCTAATCATTTTATAGGTAAACCGTGTCAGCTGGAGATTTCAAACTTGTGTTAGTAGATTGATTAGGTCCTATTTAATTGGTTTCATTTTAGCCATTTCTATGGTATCTATGCAAACATACAAAATCACATCTTCTTTATATTTTTAAGAAGAAAAAATGGTATATATGTATTACATTTACTATGAGAATTTATTGGTCCAAAAATGTTTGATCCCAACACAAGAAGTTGATAAAACAGTGGATTGCAATGACATCAAAATGAATACATATTGAAGTTTGAGGTAAGTGTAGTATATATCATTGAGAGAAGAGCACTCAAAAGTGTTTAGGCCAGTAACATGATTTAATATTTTGTTAGCCTGTTTAACTTCAAAAACACGACATTTTAATTGGTAGGCTAAACATGGGCAACTGTGATTAGTACAAATCGTTTGACATTTAATTTTTTTGGCAGAATAATATTTGAATTTATTTATTATCACCTGGTCCTAATTCAGAACAGATATATAGTTTAATACCCTTCACGTAATAATATATGAGGCAGTGCTGTATACAAGTAAATCTACATAATTAATAATTTGTATATAAAGATGGTGAAATATTCACAAATGTGAAGGTTGCATAGACAAACACCTGTAAAAAGGAATAATAAACAACAAATTCCATACATTAAATGCAGGTAACAATGGTTTTAACTCGACATACAATTTTCCATTTTATCAAAACTATTGACACAAAATCTATATACAAAATAATATAATAAAAAAAAGTGAAACAAATCTATCCCAACCATTTTCTAGCTATGGCTAGGGAAAACACTTCATGTACCAAACTTACAAAAAGTAAAAATCTACTTTCTAGCTAAATAAAATAACCTCGAAATGTCATGTATAAATTTTTATAAAAATGTTTATAAAAAGACACAAATCAAAATGCTTCATTTATTTTTATACAGTTATATACATACTTCACTTGACATAGTGTATCCAGAGTGCTCTTTAACCTTACTTTTTATCACATTAACTAATCAATTTGTTGTTAAAAGCATTACACTTTCTGTTTCGTGCAAACGTTTTAGCTGTAATAAATATATAATGTATGTTCTTTCATTCAATCTGAACCATAAATAATATGGTAGTGTTCTTGAGGGGTTAGCCCATACCAGCAAGTACAAAATCATCAGATCTCTGACAAAACACTTCTTGATACATTATTATTTAATTACATACATGTTTACATCTATCACATTTACCAATCAATTTCTTGTTGAAAGCATTACAAGATGGGATAAGTTTAAGATGGACACTTTCTGTTTAGTGATTAACTATATAAGGTATGTACTTTGTTTTAATCTGGATTGTGAATAGTAATGTTCCCGGGTAGTCGATACCACCAAGAGACGTATATCTAATGCATTTGTTTACTTCCATTGCTATTTCTTACCATTAACCCCCACTACAACAATTACATTTTTAGGTATTAAATATTGATTAAAATTGTTGTTTACCGGCCTGGCCATAACTTACCTACAATTGAACAGGTTTGTGTACACTGGACAACATTTTTTGTGGGGTACACCTACATGTACTTACCAGTAACTTGATATTAATAGTAATTGCATTTTCTTGGGCGGTTGGAGGCAGCTTCGTGTTGCCCTGGTGCTCTCGTAGGGAAGCTGTTGTGGTGTCCTGTGATTGTCTTGCATCTTGTCATTGTTTGTTGCCAGTGGCGGTGGTTTCTTTCACCCATTGGGCTGGCACGCCGTCATATAAGTGAAATAACCTTAAGTATGGCGTAAAACCCCAATCAAACAACCCTTTTTTCGAGATGCCTATAGGTTACCCATAACAACTCAAAAACTTCTCTCTGAGAGTTTATCAAGAACATGAGACGATTTATCGGTTTTAATTAGTCGACATCCCTGTGCGATTTATCTTTGAAAATACATGTACTTTGATTTCTAAAGTAACAGGAAGTGTAAAAATTATTTATGATCTTACAAACCCATTTACGATCCGATTTCATATTGAATGTTTTATTCAATGTACGGGCTGCTAAGTGGAGGCAAGTTGATGCGACTTCTATCGGCCTCTGCCACAATGAATAAAGTATAGCTACTCTGAATGACTGATGTTGTAGTCAAACAGACCTGTAATGGGAATTGGGAAATAAAAAAACAGTTGTCATTGTTTTTATTGTGGGTTAAATGTAGAAACAATTACATACTGGATTGTAAGGTATCATCGGAAGTATCCGGCACAAACTGGTTTTCACCTTTCATTTTTCTGAGAGATCTCAATTTAAAATCAGCCCATCTGTTGATAATGTATCCAATAATAAACAATAATGCTCCTATTATGAACCTGGGGTCACTGAAATAAAATAAACAGAAATATTTTAATTTTATAAGTATCAGTATCTAATGATAAATCTATACCAAAATTAATTTCATTTGTTTAAAGCCGGATTCTCTCCTTCATGCACATTTCAGCCGATTTCACCAACAAAAGATTTAATTTATCTTGATTCAAAAATATTCTAAAAGGCAAGTCATATAATTAAATTCCTGCAGGTTTATCATTCTGTTCTTAACATAGTTTACAAATACAATTTATTTCAAGTAACATCATATCTTATGTAGTGACATTTAGATTGTTTGTTTGGTTGGTGTTTAATGACGTACTCAAAAGTATTTCACCTTTATTGAGTAGAATTATCCACTTCTTACTCTGCCTTACCTAATACGGTGGAAAACTGAGAGAAAACCTCCTAACAACCACCACAGGTGATAGCCGGAGTCACCTCGTGTGGCTTCCTTATATACTTGAGGCCCACAGGGAAACTTGAACCCGTGCTGTACATCGAAGGAGGATCATCACTCCGGTATGCTAACCTCTGAGCCATGGCGCATGATATATATCATACACTGAACAAAAATATAAACGCACCAACCTAAATATCTAAGTCAAAATTACCATTATTTGACAATGGTCAAACCGATAATATATTTGTGCAATGGGTCCTTCGTGTTGCTCGTCACAAGTGGTCCCATTGCAAT
>JAUELC010196178.1:0-10837 GCA_031471745.1 Cryptochiton stelleri | reverse complement strand
CAGAGTAAGAAGTGGAAAACCCGTCGTCATATAAGTGAAATACCCTTGAGTACGACGTTAAACACCAATCAAACAAATGTGGTAAAACCGTTAACTGTATCGCTCGGGTACCGGTATTACTCTCCGCAATGCCGTTTATTAGCTGAAATCTGCTTTCCGCTTTGACCGAATTAATATGTTTGTTGGAAAGTAGCGATCGACTTAAGCGACGTTCACACGATGCTAAAATTCGATGCGATTATTCGATACACAATCAAACACAATCATTGTGGTACTTTTCCCGATTCAGATGAAATTGTTAACTTCTAATTGGATAAGAGCCCTTGCGTATTCTACTGTGTATTACTCTATATCCACGCCCATATATCATATATATCATATGACGTCATTCGATATTACGTGCCAGTTATGCCATTCCATTGCCGCGTCGCATGGTCCAGTCACTTGTTATGACATTGCAGTAAAATGATATGTTTTTAGAACGAATAATATCACACAATAAATAATAATTTCAGAGTCATCGTTGAAAATGTTTCCAGCGCCCTGTTGCTCAAACGATGGTGCTCAACCGAGACTAAAAGTAGATTTAACATGCAGTATAGATTGTCACCAACCAAATAGTTCCATTCAATTCCATTTGTTTTCATACCATACGTTCCATAATGGAGCAGTGTACCAAACAAAGATAGCACTGAAACAGAACAAAACAAACGAGCAAAATGCATTGTACACGTTACTCTGAGGTTGCAACAGCAGATAAGGGTTGTTACCAATATTAGTATGAGTAATTGAGTTTGTACAATAGAGATGGGCATAGGATAATAAAACACTGTTTGATAATAATACTCGATTGAATAGATTTAGCACTAGCAATAAGTTTATCTAAAGCGACAGTAAATCTACTTTCATGTTATTAAATAGAACAAAACAGTATCGAAATAAATCTTCATCGTGATTAATAAGTTATAGGCCTGCCACTAGTAAGCGTCTCGAAGAACATATTTCCACTCACCCTACTGTCTCATGTAAATATTGCTCATCTCGTCGAAATATAAGTTGTTCAACTTATAGATACTAGAAGGCATGTAGAAACGTCAATCTCCATCTGTATTGTCACTATCAAGAAGATAAACCAGTAACGACTTGGAGTGAAATCATGATTGGGAATTGAGTTTTAGACTGGACAAATAATATACTGTGATTCCCTTTGAATTTGACTTGTAGACCAAAGTCACAACTCCTAAAAACGACAAGAAACACATGTTTAGTTTCTATATTTCTGTTTATTAAACCATCATCAACAATGAAGAAGCAGTCAGTTCATTATAATATCTAAAAGGTATTATTTCTAAAAATCTAAAATATAACAAAACAGGCAGTGTTATTGTACAGAAAATTTCAGATAACATGCCTTTGCCGGCTAGGTTTATATGTTGTAATGACCTAGTTAAGTTACAGATTAGTGTTTGTCTATTAATAGGTCGATCACAGAAAGCGAGGGAACGGGGAAGCGAGGGAGCGAGGAAGCGAAGGGGCGATTGGGCGAGGAAGCTCCCTCGCTTCCTCACTCCCTGGCTCCCTCGCTTCCTCGCTCTATCGCTTTCTCGCTCTCTCGCATTGTAAATGTACATACTAGATAGATAGAAACAGAGCTGACACTCAAATTATAAATCCTGTAAACTATATTACTTCTGATCGTAATATTAATCTATGTGATGAAAATACTAAACATATTGGCCTACAAACATTGGATTTAAAACTCGGCACAGCGAAATTACAAAATTCGTACATTCCGAAAAATCGGGATTTAGAATTCACCCGTTTAGAGCCTCTTCAACAACAACAACAACAACTTCAAGACTTGATTTATGCATATACACATTTATTTTCGGATATCCCTGCACGGACTGACGCCATATAGCATGATGTGGATGTAGTGGACTTTCGGCAAATAAAACAACATCCTTATCGTCTAAATCAGTGAAAGCCAAATATCTTCAGGAAGAAATAAAACACTTACTGGACAATGAATTAACCAAGCCCTGCCAGAGTAACCGGAGCAACCTTTGTCTTATAGTGCCTAAACCCGACGGTAATGACCGAATGTGCGCGCGCTAACAGAACGCGCACGGGTAATATCTGCATTCGCCACACCAGATGGTTTATTCCAATACAAAGTCATGCCCTTCGGGATGAAAAGTTCTCCAATGACATTTCAGCGCTTTTCCAAGCTGCCGTGTGTCATTGATGACGTCATTTTGTACAGTAACAAACCATAATGCCTGCGTTATTTGACTTATTTAAGTCAGGCCAACTTAACCATCAATTTAGCCGAGAGTGAATTTGGATGTGCTACTGTGACTTATTTAAGACATGTCATTGGGCAGAGTTAAACCTGAAGATGGTAAAGTCAGTGCTATTTATGCAAAACTACTGGTTTGTTCAGAGACGAGCTATGTTTGCGGAAATAAACAAAAACGAAACTCCAAGTTTGAAGTTTATGATCATTATAAACAATGACAGATGAAAACAATTAAAGGTGTTACTTACATGCCTTGACTTATTAACCAGACAATTATATTTAACGTTAAGAGTAATTTTGAATTCCACAAATGCGGGGAGCAAGAAAAGGCCGACCTAAATAACAATGGAAACCATATGTAAATACAGGGTGTGGTGGATGGGATTTCCAATAAAACAACTTGAGCCCAACGTCTTCCCAGTGATGAGATTATTGTAGACTGCGAATCAGGAGTGATCAGACGTGGTTGTCGCCTTGTAGTTACTATGGTAGCCCACGTGCCATCATCACATGGTCTGGCTGACGTCACCTGCTGGGTCAAAGAGGTCAACAGAGGTCTTGAGAGGGTGTTACCAATGGAATACAACTGTTATTGTAGCTATTTAACATAAAATCAATTGCAGCTGTGATACTTATTATTTATGCAAAACCGCTGGTTTATTGAGAGACGAGCTATGTTTGCGGAAATAAACAAAAACGAAACTCCTAGTTTGACGTTTAAGATCGTTATAAAAAATGACAGATTTAATGACGACAATTAAAGATGTTATTACATGCCTTGACTTATTAACCAGACAATTACACTTGAAGTTAAGAGTAGTTTTGAATTCCGCAAAGGTGGGGAGCAATAAAATGCCACATATAACAGTGAAGCTGTTATAACCCCGCCCGAAGTCTCAGACCAATTCGTCAAAAAATAAAATAAAAAGTTACAAACCCGAACATGGGGCAGTCAAATTCTGGACCCCTATTCCATCTCAGAGGGAGCAGTCGAATACTGGCCTCCACAACGTGAGTTCCTGTTAACAAAAATAAAATAAAAACATAGTATGTATGTTAAATATGAATATACTGCTAAACAGAATGAGATTGTTGACCGATATAAGTATCAAAGTAAAAACAGTAATTGAACATTAACACAAACCTTCAACTAACACCGAATACATAACACAGTAACAGGTAACATATTAATTAATATCTTATCAAACACTTTGAACTACCAAAGAACATTTTTTTTTAAAAGAATCGTATTCTTGGGGTTGGGAATAGTAGGCAACATTAATGAAATAATACTGTAATCCCTGTAGCAAATTGTGTAAATCTGGCCTTCTCAAGCCAATGATATAAACTGTTATTAAAATATGTAAAAGTATTTTAACCTCATACAGTATTTAGCACACAAGGCATTACTGACATACTGACCTTATTCAAATATGATCCATATTCTGGTCTCATGGAAAAGTATACTATAAATCGAAATTAAGTTCAGTGGTAATAAAATTTTTACCATAGATACTCAAATCTATAATTCAAGAGGTCAAAGTGTAACCTATTATCAGAATAGTTTGATCAACATATTTTTAGTAAAAGTCAAATTGTGGCCTCCTGTCAGCATAGTTAATATATAAAGCATATGAAAAAAAAGCAGTCAAATTATGGCCTCTAGTCATCATAATTAATATATAAAACATATTATTAGGAGCAGTCAAATTCTGGCCTCCAGTCAAAAGGCATATACTTTTAGAGTACAATAAAGAAAGAATAGATTATGTGACAGTGTCTTAACTGTACTCCGGTTTAAACACGGTATTTATATTGACTTACTGAAACATTACTGTACTTATGTAGTCATACATTCGACCAATCATACTGTGCCTTTCCAAGTGTGACAAAGTATTATCTAGGCCAACTTTAATGTGGAATGTTTGCTCAGAGCGCTAAAACCAGCGTTCACTATTCCATCAAGTAATGATGGACCAGCATCATCTGATCTGGCCGACGTCACCAGATGGGTCAAAGAGGTCACCAGAGGTCTTGAGAGGGTGTTACCAATGGGATACAACTGTTATGGTAGCTATTTTAACATAAAATCAATAATAGTTGTGCTATAATTGTTATTGTAAAATTTCCATTGCCTAATTGTAAGAGGCAATTGAAGACCTTCTTCTGTATGGTTGTTCTTCACAGACAATTTCGTCTTAAACGCTCAACGATTAGTGAGCCTTTACCTCAGTTATTAAGAAAACAAAATTAAATTTATCTGGTCAATTGACTGTAAAAAAATCATACTGAAAAGTGTGCCTATGTTCTCAGCACCGAAATTTAAGTTACCATTTAAGTTAGCTGTAGATGCAAGTGACGTAGCAGCAGGCAGTGTATTATCACAACAAGACAACACTGGTATGGGTCATCCTGTTTGTTTCTTTTCTGGAAAGATTGATAAATATCAATTAAATTTGTCCACGATTGAAAAGGAATGTTTGTCATTCATGTTTTACTTACACCATTTCAAAGTTTATCCCGCAGCTTTAACACACTGCATAGTCGAAGAATGCGCCCATTTGTATAGTTATTATACTAGAAGAATGATCTGGAAGGTATGTTTTTAGGGAAGTTTATTGACAATAATTGTATGCTGCATTGTTATTCTATTTTCTGAGATGATGTCATACTCTGGAAAGTTCTATTACACTATCTATTTAGCTGGTCAAACATTTTCTTCGGTGCATTTCTATTGGAGTTTATTCAAGTTGTGTTCCTGTCCAGTCTAGTCCTTATACATGTCAAACGAAATGTCATGAGTGACATATCATGAGTGAATCACAATATGTGTTGAGTTTGTTCATTTGGCAGTTTGATAAGTTAATTTCAATCAAGTTAGGGGATTGCTGTTCGCATTTTGACTGTTTTTGTGAACCGATTCCATGCTGTGTCTGATGCTGGAAATAACGCTTTGTTTGTTTTTTCAACTTATTGATGTAAAAACGGTTATGTTGGAGTGACGAACACTATACACTCTAAGAGAATTGTCAACAACTAGTTGACTTTGAAACGTGTATTTTTTTTAAAGTTAC
The DNA here is from genome assembly GCA_031471745.1 of Cryptochiton stelleri. NCBI lineage: Eukaryota > Metazoa > Mollusca > Polyplacophora > Chitonida > Mopaliidae > Cryptochiton > Cryptochiton stelleri. The sequence continues at coordinate 5,461 of JAUELC010196178.1, read as the reverse complement.
GGTGTTTTATGATGACATTATTTTAGGATGACTTTGACAAGTGATCACCATATGTGGACGATTTGTCGCGTGCAAAAATTAGGTCGCCAGGACGAAGGTCATGGCCACGATTGAAGGTCAAAAGTTTATCACCTTATAAACAGTTTCAGGATCATAGCTTTGTCATCTAGATGGAATTTTGAAATCATTTGGTACAAGCGATCACCATTTGAAGACGATGAGTCGTATGCAAAAATCACGTCGCCAGGTTTAAGATCATGGTTAATATTTACATATCTATCTGGTCTCCTGTACAGGATAAAATATTTTCGGCATATACTTTCAGATTACAATAAAGAAAGAATATATTATGTGACAGTGTCTAAACTGTACTCCGGTTTAAACACTGTATTTATATTGACTTACTGAAACATTACTGTACTTATGTAGTCATACATTCGACCAATCATATTACAGGAGTGAATCCTGATCCTTTCCAAGTGTGACAAAGTATTCTCTAGACCAACTTTAATGTAGAATGTTTTTTCAGAGCGCTAAAACCAGCGTTCACTATTCCATCAAGTAACATTTGTTTTCTTTCAGCATCAATCGAGTGCAGATCATTACAAAATGATACAAGTCTTCTTGTACAAGTCTTCGACCAATTCACATCGCTCTTTGCGTTAATATTCAGTACATTGCTACCTATTAACAGTTTAACCAAAGTAATGCATTTTCGCTTTAGATATTTATGTTTAGAAGCAACTAGCCACCATATGTCCATACACGATTGAGATACAGTTGTAAAAAAAAAGTGACAGTTTTGGATAAAACAATAGCAAGAACCGCCAGTGAGTCATTTACGGCTCTTTGTACTAGCTTTTTCCATATACATTTTTGTCATTCTGGCTCAGTTAAGAACCATATGTTCAACTATACGATATATATATTAAATGTTTTCATATATAAACTGTGTGTTTTGAGGTAGAATTAGTTTTTGGAAAGGAAGCGTGCAACTAGATCCATCGGACAATTGACTGTTTACATAACATATATATACACAAAATGTCTGAAAGAATTGAATGTAACATGGGCCCAGCCGTTCAATTAAAAGATTAACAATGATAATACGTTATGAAACAGTTAGTTAGAAGAGATACAGAAAACGTCTATATGACTGTGATGTCAGACTAGCTGTTTGTAACTGTTTCTAAACACACGTCCCCAACCTCACATTCATTTACAGAGTTACTCAATAACAGGCATTGTGTGGAAGTTATTGTATTTCGTGAAGATTTGTTTACATGTGGATCTTTGGTTTGCGCACAATTTTGAATTTGGCTTCTTGCATTTGTCGACACATGAACACCTTCGGTCAAGCTCAATGATATTGATTCTGGGTGATCTATTTTGTACAATAAACTACGGATATTTAAAACTTCACACACTATATATTTTTCAAGACTTTTAATGCTGTTTTTAGGACGTCCATTACGACAGATTTGATTCTATTAGCGATTTGCCCAGTTTGTAAAAATAAATTTGTCTGAAATTTTTTTTCAAATTTTTTAAATCATTTGGAAAAAGAGATCACCATATGATTGGAAGAAAGATGTGATTCTTTGATAATTATAACGGCTGCATTGCATACATTACGGTAATAATTTGACGGCACCATATTATATTATTTCTGTGCATGTTAACATGAGCAATCTGGCAATGTAGTCAACCAGAATGGCCTATATTTGAAAAAAAGAGAAATGTGACTACCATTAACATAGCAGGGGCATCCGTATCCAAAGGACACCTTTCTAGTTTATGTATGTTACGACCTCTATCAACTGGTACGGTGTCTTAATTTTCAATTTGTAACAGAATATCTTTTCATTGAAAACAGATACTGAAATTGTTGACTCTGATGGTGCTCATATATTGGTAAGAGAAGACCATCTAGGTTTGTGGCCCAGACCAATACGCTACACATCCACTGTCAGTGAGTTCAATTTCCGTCCTGATGACATTCTGCTCTGCTCTTATCCAAGGTCAGGTAAGCTCTCAACACATTTCTTTGTAGAAGGATTATATTAAAAACATAATAACAAAATAACAAAAGCAGTCTTCCCGTATTGACATTTCATGCTTACCATGTCATAATGATAGGCCTAATTATCACCTCTGTTATGAGTGAGCCTTTCGTTCATGCTTGTACGTGTATGTTCAATTGATAAAATTGAGGGTTTGGCATCACATTGGCAAGAGCGCCTCTCTTGTCATTGTTTGTTGTCAGTGGTGTCGGGGGTAATTTCCTTCACCCATTGGGCTTGTACGGCGACATATGAGTGAATATATGAGCGTAAGTACGGAGTAAAGCCCAATCAAGCAAATCGTTTTCGATTAATTGACTGTGTGCGAAGCTTGGAATTGGTATGTGGCGACTTGCATATGAATAATGTTTATTGCAAAAGACTATGAGTATAATACATACAAACTTAACATAATGGTACGACGGCAACAGTACGCGTGGTTTTACAGAAGAGGTATTAAAAGAGAGGTAATTGGGTTTATGTCTGTTTGACCATAGATTACTCAAAGATATCACAAAAAAAAATCGCTCTACTATTTATGTAGTAATTTTGCCGAAAGAAAATGTGTAGGAAAACAAAATTATTGAGCATAACTTCATACTTTCAGAGAAAGGGAGATATAGTGAGGCTTTTGCAAGAAATAGAGCATGTTCTATCTTCGTTTCGAGCTAGAGGTCATCATAACCATGATAACCGGCTTGTGTCATTCTCCGAGGATACAGTGAGATTTTTATGAAATATCGCCATATTTCGCAAGTTCTTATATTTCAAAGGAAACTTTATCTGCATTCTACAAACCTGTCATCTTTCAGGTCTGAATTACACATACTGCCCTCTCCTTTCCCACTGTTCTGCGGTGTCCTGAGTGTGTTAAAGTATGGATTGTCTTGTTAGAGCATAAACAATGTTGCATGAGATTTCCACGCTACAATTCCACGCTTTATCATAAGATAATGAACATTTCCCATTCACAACACATGACATGCTTTATACAATCTATATTTTAAACTCACATTATATTTACATTTTCTTTCCTTTCAATCAATCAAAGTTAAAGTATCAATTACAGTTATAATTAAAGTAATTAATTTGACAAATAAACAAGATTCTTAATTGTCAGGGAAGATGTCCAGAAAATAAATTCTGGGGGGATGTCCTATGGGAGGACTTCCTGGGTGATCCAGGGGGCAAATGTGTGTGTGGGGGTCCTAAGCCGGTTAATATCCTAATTGGGATATGTTCGGCGGGGGGGGGGGGAGAGTCTGGTGTGAGATATCCGGAAGGTAGATGACCAGGGCGGCGGTCTGATATCTCGTAGTTATGCTATAATACGCTGCAGTATGTAAAATATAAATATACAGATTTCTTCTTACCGTACCCATAAAATCTAAGAATCAACAGGCACTGATAAGCTCAGCGTAGTTTGATTCTTTCGGAACAGATGGACAAGGAATGCATTTTTGGAGTGGTCAGAGAACAAGAGAAAGCAAGTAACTGGGATGCCTATCAAATCCCCAATTATATCCCGTGGTGGACCGTGCTTCCCAAACCAGATTTTACAGCTATGCCATGTATTGGTCATCTTCGCGAGTTTTATTCCTCCCGTTATCGAACTTGCACCATATTTCTTGTCAAACGAGAAGGAGATAACACCCCTGGTTGGAGTTATCGACAAGACAAAGGTCACGACCTATAGCGATGGTACTATGTCCCTCTGTAGATATCCCGCACAGTGAAAAAGGAGGACGTGAAACTTTGTTTTAACGAAGTTACGCAGAAGTTTGATATCACCTATCTAACAGACAATCAAGAGTAATCATAAATAAGTCATTGCTGGAAAATAAAGATGTCTTTCTCCGCTTTGTACCATGATATTCCGGCTGAGACTATGCACTGTTTTAAAAGAGGTACATGTATTTGATTGGTCTATTCGTTTTCGCTATTTCAATTTGATGTCTGTCTGGTCGCCGAAACTGGCTGAGTTTGGTGAAGCTGATGACATACTGTACGGCGACATCTACCTTTCCCCGGGAAGGATTGGATGACTCGAAACTTATAGGCACCCACCAGATGAGACCGTACTGATAGACTACGTTAATCGCGTATAGAGACTTACCACTACCCATTTAAACTGACCAGAAATAAATCAGATCCTTGTTTTGATACTGCAATTGTTTTGATACTGTGTTTTGATTCTCAGTCAGTTTTGGAAAGCTGAATACCTCGCATATATGATATGTAAAATAATCGAATCCAGGAGTCAATTGAGTTTTTTTTTGTTGCCATTTTCATTGAGATATGGAATTATGTTGTGGCTGTTAATTTAATGTATAATGTTGACTTTCAATCATGAAAGAATCGTCATGTGGACCAAACATATAGGGTATATGGGCGGTAAAGGTCAACTCGTCACTGGGCCTGGGCAAGTAATATCCCCGCTTTATACCTCGCATATGTGATGTAAAGTAATCGAATCGAGAAATTGTGCGGACGAAAGAACGAGAGTTATATCTGTTACCCCCCCCCCCCTAACGGAGGCAATTGATTTCCGTTTAACGGATCGAAACATTTTTTACCATTATCGCTGAAAGACGGAATTATGCTGTTGCTGCCAATGTGTTATGTTGACTTTGAATGCTGAAACATTCGCCATGTGGGCCTAATAAATGATACCGCACCATTAAATTATTAGTGAGCTACAGCAAATCCTTATTTCGTGTGCAACATATTCGTTGTTTTGTTACCAGACGATGTCTGATCTGATTGTCAGATGGTGTAGTTCTAACAGCAGATGCGCCGGAACAGGGTGGCCACGTGGGCAGATCCTCTGTGCCCAATGATTTTTTTTGTTAGATGTGTGGGCCCATACATGTATATACATATTTGTTTTATTTTTATGCTAACCGGACCGTAGATTTCCCGGGAAGAAGGGAAAATAATGTTGATGAAGATGGGATTTTTCTTAATTTTAGCAAAAAGGGATAAATACTGTAAAGTATAGATACTTAATCTTGATTTTCTTTTTCCGCGTTTCGTCAGTTCACAAACTTCTGGAGCCAAGGAGGCCCCTGTATTTTCGCCTGTTAGGGATCTTTTTCTCACTTATGGTAAAATAAAAAGCGGAAAAAATACTTAATCTAAATTCCGTTGCCCAAACAGCTGAGATTACTTCTCCACGCTTCCTCACTTCCAAAGGTGTCGGGCCCAGGCGGCCCGCGGACCCTGACCTATTGCGCTATTGCGGAAAGGTCAAATGTCAAAGGTCATCGAGCCCCACTACTGAATAACGCACAAGCCTTCCTTGTTATGTAGTGGAGAGCAAGACTTGCTCTCCACTACTGAATAACGCACAAGCCTTCCTTGTTATGTAGTGGGGAGCAAGACTTGCTCTCCACTAC
>JAUELC010196177.1:7123-17218 GCA_031471745.1 Cryptochiton stelleri | reverse complement strand
TAAAACAAAAGACTATAAACACAGGAAGAGGCAGGGGTTGATTAATGTACAATGCCTAGGGGCACGCGTGTGTGCAGTTATCCCAGCACGGGTTAAAAAAAGAATCCCGCGAGAAAATTAAATATTACAATGCTTAAACTGCTTCAATCGTAGGTTCAAATCCCGTACGTATCTCAGCCTGCAAACGTTTTGAAACCATTGCTAGTATACATTCTTACTACAAGAGAGGGGCGCGTCGTGGTTCATTGGCCTGTCAATGGTTACTTTCTAAACAATAAAAAAAAAATATTTCATTGCTTTCAGTTTCAGCAGCTGTCTCATCCACCAATCAGAAAGGTGTTGAAAGTCCGCAACCTTGCCTCCAGCTAAAAAACACTCCACATTTTTGGTAGATGGTCGATTGGCTGAGTGGCTTAGCTAGGTGCCCGAGTTGGTGCCTGGGTCTGATGTCGATCCACGTACTAGTTCTAACTAAGATATTGTTAAATGAAAATAGCGAAAATACTAGAGATACCTCGTGTATCAGAAAAAAAATCGTTGAAATAATATTCAACGAAAAACTGACTTGGGCTTCTCATATTCGCTTAATTTGTAATAAACGTTCACGTAACATAGGCTTTTTAAATCACATTAAACGCCTCCTTAAAAAAGTCGGTCTCTTAATTCTTTATTTTTTTCAGACTAATCTTTATTTAACTTTCGCAAGTATTCCTTGGGGCAACACTTAGCCCACTCATCTACAATATTTATTTCTGGTTCAAATACGCCCTTTACGTTCTGTTACTCTGTCCCATAAATACGAGCTTACTGATCCTCTCTTCAACTCTTTGAAAACTTTACCTCAATTCCTTATTTCAGTCCTGTCCTGCGTACATACATATTTGTCTTTATACTCATTAAAGGTCCCAGAGAATGCAACAAACTCCCAACAACACTTAAAAACATTGAATCGTTATCACTCTTTAAAACTCTTTACCATTGATCTTTTGTCCACTAGCATTAAACAATTCTATTTACTTATTTCACCTTCTAATAACTGTTTAGCATTCTGTTAATTGAACGAGATAGAACAAGTCTAATAGTCTTTTCTCCCGACTTTTCTATTATATTATATTTTATAAATTGTACATTTTAATTATTTGGAGAATAAGCAATACAATGCAATACTGAGCTATGTAGCATATTCTACCTTTGTGGAAACACCTGAGTATTACTGTGAATATAGCTGGTGACTACAGGACCAGGCTGACCAGCTCGGAATTTAATCAGGACGACTATTAGCCTCAGTAAGTCCAGCTTAGAATATAATTAGATGAGTCAGGGACTGGACCTTATTGATACTAACATATTCAGAGACATGTTGGTTTTGTTTGATTGGTGTTTTAACGCCGTGCTCAAGTGTATTTCAATAACTCCAACATTAAACAGTAACAAGTTCATAACCAAAATATGAACAATATCTTCACACCTGAGACAATCCAATATCTTGATAAAACACAAACCCAACAGTTTGATATTGGTGGAAGCATCCACACCATTTAAAATCCCCAAATCACAGGAATTTGTTTTATTTCTCAAAAAAGATTGTTTTAGGATTAAATATTTTTCCATCGTTGACAAAAAATATGAATATAAAAATAATTGAGATTATTGTGATAAAGAGATTAACTTACCTTTGGTGCCAGATTCAGGTAGACTGAGTCTTCCACCTCGATGATCCATCGTCTTCCAGGTAACAGCCTCAATATCAACATTACTGGGTAATTGTGATGTCATCAATGACAGTCTATTAGGGACCTCCCCTTCGCCGCTCAGTAAGGGGCGGCTTTCTGAGGGCGACGCCTTCAATGACGATTTGTCTTTAATTGTCAATTTTTCCACACTCTTTTTGAGACTGTGGTTTAACGTTGGTTCCACAGGTAGTGTTTTACATTTCCCTAAAGTCCCTGAATGTCTGTTAGCAGGTGTCATGATTTCTGCATACGTAGGAAGATTCTCTTTAGAACTAAGATGGTTGTTGTTTGGTGTGTTGGGAGAGTCCAGAGGGTTGGTTCTCACGGCTACCATTGTCTGGGTGAGGTCAGGCTGTACCGATAGCATGTCTGAAACAATAACACAAACACATGTTTACAATTTATACATGAAGTGCTCACTCATTCAAGGGAAATCTACAGGCCTCGAAATTCATAAAATATTTTAACATATATGTATTGGAATTGTGTTCAATAACAGTCTTGAGAGATATTTAGAATCCAAAATAAAATAAGTCATTCACGTTTTAAGTCTCATATAGATAAATTTCTGGGAAAATTACAGTTACTTGAAAATTATAGAACATCTGTAAATTGAAATAAAATGGTGTTTTATATTTTTGTAGTTTTGTGTCAATTGTTACTAAAGTGCCTCTAATTGGTTGAGGATATCAAGTGTCACCTTAACTCACTGGGTGAATGATAAGGAAAGCTTTAATGTTTTAATGTTCAAAGCACAAAGTTTGTGCGACAAGTCGGACAGGTGTTAACGAGATACGGTCACTTTGATCTTAGTCTGTCACACCTGATAAGTCTGTCAATCTGGTAATAACCATGTCAGGATACAGAGAGGGTGGATTTCTTCAGAACTGCTAATTAGCGAGGAGTAGGCTTTACTTAGTTACTGAAGTTAAGACCAGTACACCTGACCCTGAATATAAACACTGCTTAAAGGGGTAATGGGTGACTGTCACATCTCCGATGACATATACTCATTACTCTACCTTACTTATGTATTCAGACTCTATCCTTTCCTAAATAGCTTAAACCCGTTACTGCCAACCACCCAGTACCTGTTTAACTAACAGCCAGTATTCATAGACATCCACTTACATACTCTCTCACCTAGCCCAGGTCAGTTCTAATGAATTACCTACCTCTAATGGGCTAGCTAGCATCTAATGAAACTTCACTGCATAAATAATAGCAAATATTTTAAGATACCATGTGTCTCATTTATATATATTCTGTATGGCAAACATTTCTTATCTTTTTTTAATATATTTATATCAATAAGATTTTTGAAAATGCTATTTGCTGAGAAAATTAAAAGTCTAAGACATGCAGCCTTTCTGAAATATAGTTAAAACAATAACACTAACGTCAAAGGGAGCATGTCACAAAAATCAAACCTAACAAACAGTGACAGATGAAGTGTGGTTTAAAAAAAGAGAATTTTGAGGGATGAATCTGGTAGTTGATGGTATTTTGATTGGAGTTTGTAGAGATTCCCTTACTGTCCCATGTAACCGCCTTGGCATGATGGGAATGTGTAGATGTCTAAAGGAACAAGACAGGTTTAGAGTTGACACTTGTAGCATGTGTTTTAAGTCAGAGAGAATCTCACAACAATGTATCTCTGACAGGGAATTCTCCTCACAGTTTAGCTGCAGTCCAACTACTGTCTTTTAAAACTAAAATTGTTGAAGAGTTGTCACCAAATTAACAAGTCTTGTACAGAATGCGAAACCTTGCTGTCAATAATGCACAGTGTATATGTTCGAACTTGGACAGTGCTAAAGTTAGTGGATAAAATGACTCTTTCTGAAGCTGTAAGAGATCATTTGCAATACAAATTCTTGAATGTTAATTACACAGAGACAAACATAAGTGTAATTAACTTATAATAATAATAAAACTTTATTCCATGAGGGTAAATTATGAACAAAATTAAATTCAGTTAATGATTATCTTCCCTGAGGCCCTCTGTCAAAACATGTTTACCGGGGTAATTGAAAACAAACAATAGTGATAGTCCATTCGATAGCACTGGTCAATATAAAAAGGCTCGGTGTGAACATCCAGAAATAAAGCTGATATAAGTACATCATATAGTACACAAGAAGGGTAACTCTGAAGCAAAAAAGATTGATTTGCAGGAGCATTTTGACTGAATATTATCACACTTTATTTTACCATCATCAGCATTTTGACTGAATATTATCACACTTTATTTTGCCATCATCAGCATTTTGTCTGAATATTATCACACTTTATTTTACCATCATCAGCATTTTGACTGAATATTATCACACTTTATTTTACCATCGTCAGCATTTTGACTGAATATTATCACACTTTATTTTGCCATCATCAGCATTTTGACTGAATATTATCACACTTTATTTTGCCATCATCAGCGTTTTGACTAAATATTATTGGTTTATTTTGCCATAATCCGCATTTTTAATGAATATTTCGGCTTCATTAAGCCTCAATATACAGTCAAAATGAGTGTTTCTTACTTTCGAGTTACACTACTTGTGCACTTTGTTCAGAATATCAGGGAAGCTAATACACAGTTTAATTACAAAAGAAAAACTGACTTCACTAATGCAAGTTTGTAGAAAGTTCTGTATGATAAAGGTTATATAATATCATGTTCCGTCAATGCATGTTTTCATATTTTTGAAACCAAGCGACTAACTTTATAGCGACAGACTGAAATAAAAACAATGCGAAGTGGGGTACTTTGTCTGAAGGGTGTTTGTTTTTGGTTCACAACTCCTCATTTCCACCCATAATGTTTAACTTTTATTTCTGTTTCTCCCGGTGACATTTTCTCTGACTTTTCTTGCCCTCACCTTTTACACACAATAGGGAAGCAAACAAACATAGTTGGTAGCACATGGCAGTAATGTATCAGGCTATAGGGGGTTTGATGGACACCATATGCTGCTGGTATGCGGTCCCAGTCTTAGAGACATGGTCAGTTATATGTGGCCAGTCTCCAGTCTCTGTATGCTTCACATATACTCACCTTGTGTTTGTTTGTTCACTTTCTTCACTTCATTGTCCAGTGGAGGCAGATGACTTTCTGTAAAACAATGAAAAATAATAATTTAGGAATATGTTTATCCAAGATCTGTCAAAATTCCTTACATTTGTATTTCCTTTTGTTCCGATCATGACCAATAAAGGCAAGCTCTATGATCCTGCCATTGAACTTGTTAACTAAGATTATTAAGAATTCCCCTCTCAATCCTTTTAAAATGACCAGAGCTATAGGACAGTGAGCAGCCTGCACTGAAGCAATTATCAGAAAAGCTGGTTTCTAACTCCCTGAGCTAGTCTCAATATTTCTGATAGATGACTTGACCAAAGTCCATTCCCTGGTCAGATATGAGTGCAGATTGCCCCCAGCACACAGCTGTCTGATAAGGCAGTCCCTGTTAGGCAGAGGAAACATATACCCCAATCTGCCTGTAAGTGCCTGTCCAGTTTTAGATTGGGGCTAGATTCATATTTCATGACCCAAAGTATCCATTACTCTGTCTATGATGTACTTGTTTCAAACATATATTTCTGCCTAAACCAGGCATTTATTGGATTTTTAATGAAACAGGTGCTTTAGAGCTTCAGTCTTAGTCAGAGGCCAGGCGACATAACCTCCAGAAGTTATACCAACAAATTCTTACTCATAATACAAATATATCTAATATTGATATAGCAGCATGCATGCCAATCTAGTATTGTGTGTATCAGTTATCTTAAGTGCCTGACTGTTTCTCCCACTCTCGCTCGGTCAATCACACTGTTAGAGAACTTGGTGTCAGAAGTGGGATCAAAGTCATTTTCCAGTAGAGTTTGGAATTTCCTTGGTTTATTGATTAGGCTGGTGATCCATCACTCTGTAGTGGTAGCAATGAGAAAATTGAGCAGAACTAAACAGTAAAGATAAACACTTGACACTAAACTGGGGACATTTGAGTGCTCATTAGATCAACTGAAGCAATGTTAAAGGAAGAACATGCCACGATTCCAATCCCTTCATTGACTAACCAATACTTTTTATCCCAACACAATTTATTATCCTATAGTTTAACAGTTATGGTTGCAGACCATTTCTCGGTACTGCCTCAATTAAAGCTTGTAGGGGTAATTGTGTTCGAAATTGAAATTACCTCCTTTATAAACAATAGTTATAAAGTGAGGACCAAGCCATTTGTTCATCAATTAACCCAACTGCCCTCAATTTCATTTCTATGTTCCGGCAGTTTCTCCCTGGTCTCTATTGGTTAATTAACAACTATAGAGCTCAACACAATCTACACACCACGTCACATTACACAATTAATTCATACTAGAACAAACACAACTACATTTTTAATTACATTAACACACTTGACTGCAATTTAGAACACTTTTTGACCTTGTATGGATTTATCACTGACAAATCAGTAAGTTTAACACGAACCTTGACAATTAAATAAATGACACCATTACTTCTATTACATACTGTCAGATTTGAAACATTCTGGTTTTACGTAAGATATACATACACCACTGAATAATTTGTTACAATTGAATGACATTGACAACTAATCTGTGGACAGAATATTATATACAGAATTATATTCAAAGTTTACACAAAACAGTTTGCATTAGACTTATTTTACAGCATACTCCAGGACCTTGAAGCACTGAAAAACCAGAGATTTGAAGATCAAGATAAAGTGCTATTGTGTATCTGTGTAGTATTGGTATACATGGACTAAAGCAGGACAATGAACCCTTACAAAGAAGCGATGGCCGATTAAGATAAAGAACACAAGGAAGGCATTTGATGCTCCTACTCAGACATAACTCGAATCTCCTTTTACAAACCAAACTATCACCTCTGTTGGTCCACAGAAATAAACAGCACACCACTGGGGAAGAAATGTCAAATCAACAAAATTGCCCTTAGCTGGGAGGGTGTAATTTTCCAACAAAAGAAGGGAGTCACATCAAATCTATCTGAGGTATAGAGGTTATCTCCTTAAAGAATGTCTTACTGGCTTCACATGACCCAGAGTGCAGAGTTTCTCGGGAGGATTGTGTGAAACCAAAATACAGGAGAGAAAGAGACATGATAAGGACAGAAGATTGATGAGATGTATCATTTACCTTTAGATTTACCTGGTATTACCTGACCAAGATACCACACCTGTATGACAAATGAGCTCAACATTATCCATCAGCCTATTTCAGACAGTACTTCACTATTCAACTATTGCAAAATGACTTCTCAAACAGTGATGTACTTTGGTTGATTGATTGATTGATTTGATTCGTACTTACAGGTATTTAACTGATATGACGGCGATGTACTCCAACAGTAAAAAGTCATACTAACACAAACCATAAAATGTGAAGTGTTTTGCTCTGTTGGAAAATTAATTTTCCTTCAGTGCTAAGTGAAGACAGTGTGATTATGCTCGGAACATGCTGCCCTTAACCAGAAGGCGTTGTTCTTTGGTGACGAGTGACTACTTCAGTCACCTCATTCAGTATACATAATTACCATAAATGATAAAAAAAACTTATTCAACTATTCATACAGGGTTGAACAGTCAAATTTGATACAATTTATCTGGCTCCATACTATCAGAAAACAAATTGAGCAAGAAACATTTCTGTGTCTTTAAAATTTGGTGCAACTTTCAGGAAGCCTTGTAACAGCCAATAAACCTGATTATATGAAATGATTAAAGATATAACTGAGATAGAGTGGTGTAAAATGAAACACTTGTAACTGTTTGTGGAAATATGAAAAGATTAGGACTTCAGAGATATCAAAGAGAGGTAATTTGGTAGAAGCACGTATCCTACACCTGGCTATAGTTACACTGACTAAAGGTTAAGAGAGATGGAAATTCATTTAGAATGAACTATAAAGCTGTGTTCTAACTGGAACTACAGCTCCTTAAACTGCTGACTAACACTTCCATTGCCAGCTCACCACAAAGAGGCTTCTTTAATCAAACACATGTGGAGAGTCTAAAGAGAAGGGATATGTTTGGAGAATGTGTGTAAGCGACCATCAGTACTGAATGACTTATAAACAGGACACGGTTCCAACCCAATAGTACTAAAACATGGGAGACACCAGCTTATATCACAAAAACATGGTGTTAAGACCAAACATGCATCCAGGTCCACCCAACCCTTATCTTCGACTGGTACATTCTTTTGAACAAATAAGTCTATTTTAATTCATTCACTGGAGACATATGTCTTAATATGAAACAAGAATCTGTTTGAAAGCAATTAACTAAATAGCAAAAATACAAGGAATTGAGTGAAAAACTTATATGGTGTGAACTAGTGTTATGATAGAAATATGCAAAAAACTAAAGTAAAATATTGCAAATGAACAAAATTGGTCAAATGCCACACAATAAATTCACAATGTCGCTATGGAGGGACAATAAACTAATCAGGAGCCTTTCAAATCACAGTGTCCCTACTGAGAGACAATAAACCAATATGGGAGACTTTTAAAACACAATGTCCCTACTGAGAGACAATAAACCAATAGGGGAGACTTTTAAAACACAATGTCCCTACTGAGAGACAATAAACCAATAGGGGAGACTTTCACAACATAATGTTCCTACTGAGAGACAATAAACCAATAGAAGAGCCTTTCATAGCACAATGTCCCTGCTGAGAGAGGAACAAATAACATAAGCACAATATTCTATTGTGGGTTTTCTAGTTCATTTAAATAAAAGACAAATGTTACTTTTTAAACAAGTAAACTGATCATAACAAACACAGCATGTGCTTTTATAGCAAAGCTTTCTTTCTCCCCCATGGAGAATATACATGACCATACTGCAGATGAAAGTCCAGATAGGATGTAGATATTTAGGTGTGGAGAGAAGTAGGTAGTTGTTTTCCTTCACACATGGCATGTATCACACCCTCCTGTCTTTATCAGAATTGACAGCCTCTTACACACTGGTGGAGAGGAAGAGCAAGAGGAAGGGAGGCACATTACAATAACCTTCGCCCCACTTAGAAGTCAGGGAGGGAGAGTAAGGCAGTCATACATTTGGGACATATGGGGCCCATAATGGATCCAAATGGATTGCATAAAAGGCATCTTTTTCACATCTGTTTGTTTGTTTGATTGGCGTTTTACGCTATACTTAAGGTTATTTCACTCATATGACGGCTTGCCAGCTCATTGGGTGAAGATAACCACCCCCTGATGCCAATGACAAGCTACAAGATAACCACAGGACATAACAGGACGCCACAAACAGATCCGTTTCGTGTTGCCCCTTAGGTCGGAGAGCACCAGGGCAACAGGTAGCGCCCTCCAACCGCCCGCTTGTCCCATCTTAACAGGAAGATCCTTGTGAATGTCTTTATATTTGTATTTAGATGCAATTAACTATTCTGTGCCTAATGAACAAAATAATCCACCAGAAAGGCCTTGCTGTTTTCAAAGAAGAGAGAACCATGGGAGAGAGAAGAGAAAAGTCTTATCAAATACAATATCCTGCCACCATGAAGACAATTCAAGTGTATTTATTATTTCTCAGTAGTGGTTGTTGATTTTAGTGAGTGAGTAACCTGCTAGTTAGAGGCTATCAGGATCAGGTCTGTACTGGAGAAAGAGAGAGGGGTGCTGGACTGGATGCTGAGATACCCAACCCTATCACCCTAATGGGAAGCTGTTTTGGTCCAGGGAGTTTTAATGGCCACCCCTGACAAGTGTTAATGTATGTTTGTTATCACACCTAGTCACCCACAGCAACCCTTCTAAACCATGTGACATCACTAACCTCATTCTCAAGTTCTCCACTCATCTCTCTCTAACTTCAATCTCAACTGCCTTTCCGTTGTATCTATTCTATGTTTGTGCCACTCATGGACACTTTACTGTTGGTGATTTAAAGTCACAAAGATATGAAACTGGCTTTAATAATAATGAGATCTGCCTCTAACCTCATTCTTAACTATCTTCCCCTTGGAGCTATGTTTGCAGCATACATCAAAATTTCACTGTAGAATGTTTAAAGTAGCACAGATATGTGGCTGGCGTATAACGGTCTAGAATACAAAAACATCATAATCAAGATCATCACTATAATAAATTTCCTGTATTGTTTTTTCAAACTGGAAACAAAATTTGTTTCTTTGTTTGATAGGGATTTTAGAACATACTAGGTTATTTCACTCATATGACAGCCTACCAGCCCAATGGTTGAAGGAAACCACACTCCACAACGCTAGCAACAAACAATGACAAGAAACAAGACAATCACAGGACATGGTGCAATAAGAC
>JAUELC010196066.1:0-10838 GCA_031471745.1 Cryptochiton stelleri | reverse complement strand
ATGATAATGGGTCAGCTACCTATATTATAACTAGAGCTGAATAAACTACGATCTGTATAATCTCCTCATGGCAAGAAGTGGTATACCATTGCAATGGCAAAACAGCACCACACTTGGATGTCCGCCAAGTCTATTAGTGATTATACTAATGATTATACTGGGGATTTGTTTACTTAAATTAGTTCAATAATCACGTTGCTCTCCACCCCATGTGTATCTGCTGTAATTCTGGACAGGATAAGATCAAAATTGAAACCAGAATATAAAGTATTATAACAGCTTGCAGGTGCATGGCTTTGTTTGTGTTCCGACCGTAGGCGGGCGGGGCTTAGCGCCAATCAGTAAACCTGTGTATTTCGCGGCAGGTAGAAATCAATTTCTGGGCAGAAAAATATATATATATGTCCCCTATGAGCCGCCGTACATTTGCGATGTCATAGTTTTCACGAATTTCTGGAGGAAGCTATATTTCCTGATCAAGGCGAATTGTATGCAATAGGTTTGTCTTTAAACTTTTGCATACTAGGTAGCACACTTGCAATCCAATTACTTCAGCATGACACGATGAAAACAAAAATATAATCAAATTTCGCAGACATACATTTTCTGAGACGCCATCTTGTCTGGAGTTGACCCCTCGGCCGACCGAGGATTGAGCCCAATCTGACGTCACACGGATAGGAACCCTTGCTAATTATGGAGTTCGATTGGAACTGCACTGTGTCGAGTTGACTCGAACGTGCCAACCGAACTCGGCCCTATACATTGGAGGCAAATCGGCCGTCCTCAACCATTTCCCTTCGTGAAAGTAATGTCGGCCGATTTGCAGTTCATTTTGGACAAGGGAGATAACCCTTGTATATCTACTTCGACATTTCAAGGGCTGCCGAAATCCTGGGAGCTTCGAGGATGAAGAAGGTCGTGCAGGCACTTTCAGCTATCTTTGACAATGAAATGTGTTCTAGCATATTGATGACATCGATTTTATTTTGTTTCATTCTTTTAGAGCCATTTGTAGTCAAGAACAACTCAAATAACAACCATCACTCACCCTAATACGACAGACATATGCCTATATATTGTTTCAGAAGATTCCAAAAATGTTTGAATTTGTAACGTTTGACCCACAACAAAACAATGGAAAATAAAATAATCTGATTAAAAAAAATGTAACGTATATTGAGAATTAACAATATTACAAAATCAATAAAATAAACACGACAAAATGCACAAAATGCAGGAGATTACAATATCCAAAATACCGTCAAACCCCATGTAAATTCCCGACCTTTAAGGTCGATTCCAACAGACCGTCTGTTGGCGCGATTTATTGTAACCGGTGATCACAGAATTACCCGTTGTCGTTGAAGTTTATCACCCGGTTTTGTTGGCGGTCATAGAGATTCTGACTATCACACGGGAAAATCGGTAATCTTGGCGTTCTTGGCTATCACACGAGACTAACTGCAGCCGTGGAGTTTCTGGCCATCACACCGAACTGTCTGTAGTTTCTCCGCATTGAAATTATACCAAAAAGGAAATCATACGCTTATGGGAATCATCCCTTCCAAAATAAATGATGATGACGGATTGACATTCTTTGGGGAGTATGCCCCATACCTTCAAGCAGACCTAGTGACAAATGGTCCCACTTGGCTGTACAAAATCGCCTTTAAATACTACAATCATACGCTCATCCTTCATACATCGTTTTATTTGAATTCCAAACATACCATGGAGTGCACAAACAAAGAGCAGTGAAATGCAATTTACTAATCCTTCATGTCAGAATACAATGAATTTCAAATCAGCCCATTTGACATAAAGCCACCTCCTTACCCCAACGCGCACTCTTCCCTGGGCGGCGGCAGTCCTTAAGATAATGGATGCATCTCAGGCGTCCCATTCATTTCAAGATTTCTCTCATTAATTTCAGATATTTCTAACTTTGTCTGAATCTTTCAGATATATCTATTGATG
Organism: Cryptochiton stelleri; assembly: GCA_031471745.1. Classification (NCBI taxonomy): domain Eukaryota; kingdom Metazoa; phylum Mollusca; class Polyplacophora; order Chitonida; family Mopaliidae; genus Cryptochiton; species Cryptochiton stelleri. Next base: position 8,858 of record JAUELC010196066.1, on the reverse strand, counting down.
CATGGAAACCAAGCCAACAACCGCCACAAGAAGTACAGCGGAAAGAACTCAACAGCCTTTTATTCCAAAATGCAAATTTAGTTGGTGCAGATCCGTGGTTTCAGCCTAAGGATTGTACAATGTACAAGTACACAAGTAGGTCTGTATTTTCATATTTAAGAGTATATACACTGATTGGACCCAGCTATGTTTTTCGCTCAGAGGACAGCGATGTCTCCGTGTAAAGGTCAACGAAGGAAATAAGTCCTTCTTTGGAGATAAGGCTTAATTCCTACTTAGGTGATACGGCTGAAGCCCTTCTTTGCTGGTGATAATGCTGACATACAACACAGGAGATACCAATGCTTTTTTTGTCTGTTCTTTGACACTTAAATGCTTCCATTAGTGCATCAGCTACTAAATATGTAGACATGTAAAACTCATAAACATTTTAAAATATATATGAAGAAAGAGATTATAAGTAATGTGTGATACGTGACAATGTATCAGCTCGAGTTGTCTCTGGTCGGATTACAGTATCGATTGCAGTTAGAATAGCAAGATTGATATGCAGTCCGATCTGAGACAACGAGAGCTGTGTTGTTGGGAGAAGTGTTGACGGTGTTGTTGGAAAAAGTGTTGTTGTTGAAAATATTGTTGTTGATAGCTGTTATATTACAAAAAGTCAAGGTACAAATGGAAGGATTGCAAGTAGCCCCGTTTCAATGTGTATGAATCATCTGATACTGAGAAGTATACTATGGCTCTGCATCGGTATAGTGAGTCTCATAAGTATATGATCAAGCTTTGTTGTCAAAAGAATTTTGATTAAGCTAGCAATTATTGATTATCTCTTTTTTTAGAACAACAAAGCTATGCATGAAAGAAGCCGCACTCCGAAATGGCCACAACCAGTTTATATTTGCCGGGGATTCAAAAATCAGAAGACTATATGAGGTATTTAACTCATATATTGGGCAATACACCCCAATAGGAAAAAGACATGGGAGTGATTTTGTAAACGACACGTCGCATGGGATGTCGTTTATTTCGGTAAGTGAGAACACACGGCCTACCAATACAATACCGTGTAAATACGTCGAATAATATAGCCTTTATTTCAAGAGGTTTGGTGAAATCCACTTAATTAAATAATTAAACGATTAAACACATTTAAGTTAAAGGTTGCCTTGATTTGTGTATTGAAAAGGATGCTTCTCTAAAACACATTAAATTAGATGGTGGATATTTCAGTAGGTTTGAAGAAATACCACTGGAACACGTCAAAAAACATGGTGTATATGTCGGTAGGTTTGAAGAAATACCACTAAAACCCGTCGAATACGATGGTGTATATGTCGGTAGGTTTAAGGAAATACCACTGAAACACGTCGAAAAAGATGATATATATTTAGAAAGGTTTGAAGAAATGCCACGAAATTTCGACTATAGTAAAATGTACAAAGGTGAAAAGATCATAAAGAGAACAGAAGAATTTTACGAAATGGGAAAATATTTTAATCAAACGGCCAGTTAGTAACAGGAGTACCTACATATTATATATTTTTGCGTTATTACAGAATCACGTGAGTTACATATTTTTCTCTCAAGAAGTAAAAGCTAGAGAATGTCGCCATCATTCACCAGACTTTAGGTTAAGTGAAAGCTTAAAAATAAGAAAAAACTATGAATGAAATGCAAAAATTCTGCCATAATATTTAAAGGTGTTAATTAACTGTCACATACGGACGCGCTTTTATAAAGCGACTTGACTCAAAGATAACGAGCGGGCGGTTGGAGGGAGCTTTGTGTTGCCCTGTTGCTCTCAGAACTAAGGGGCAACACTAAGCCGATCTGTTTGTGGCGTCCTGTTATGTCCTGTGGTTGTCTTGTATCTTGTCCTTGTTTGTTGCCAGTGGCGTCGGGGGTGATATCCTTCGCCCATTGGGCTGGCACACCGTCATATGAGTAAAATAACCGTAAGCACAGTGTAAAACCCCAATCAAACACACAAACAAACACTTTGTCTTGTTGCAGTCATTCACCCATTCAGTCATTCACCCATTGGGCTCGCATACCATCATATATGTGAAATAGCTTTAATTAACGGGTCATACCCCTATGAAACAAACCTTTACCCATTGGGCTGGCACCCCACCATATGAGTGAAATAATGTCGTGTAAACCCACAATTGAACAAACATCGCTTGAAAACTGTCCTAGTATTTGCACTGAAACATTGCTCTATAATAAAATCCTGAAGTTTAAAATCCATATAACCTTGATATAAAACTACCATCACACTTTGATTGTATTCAGGCTGTTGTGAAAAGTGAAAATCCCAATTGTGATTGATGAACTTGAAATTATTTTTTGGTGTCATTCAAGGTGACCTTTAACAGTGTTTTCGTACTTTGGGATAAACCCTCTTAGAACAAAATTCACTTCAGGAAATTTTGAACACCTGTACGGTACTCGAACCACCCAAATCGCCAGCAGTAAATACCGGCCACTTTTTTTACTGCTGGTGATTTGGTTCCTTACCTTGAGGGTTGTGGGTTCTAGTCCCGTACAGGTCTCAGTCTTGCAACATTTTCTGAACTTGAATCGGTTCTAACTAGGAGAGTTAATCCCAAAGTACAAAAATACTGTTAAATAAGTTAATGGAGTTGATATGGTGAAAGTGACAGCTCAAAGCTTCTCACCTTGTGGGTTATCCATTGCACCAGTCACTTCAGCAGTATTTAGGGTACATGTATATCTGTCAAACTTAACCTCTATATTTTATATATAATCCTGTCCTAGTGCATGTACTCCGATTTCAATGTACATGTATTACGTAATCTAGGTTTAAATAGTTTTTAAGGCCTGGAAAAAAAGCAGGCGCATGTCTGAACACAACAATTAAATTTCCCTATGGCTACACTGTAGTATTACATAACTCTCTTGATTCCTGTTGCCTTAGTGCTTTCAGAGTTAAGGGGATGTCATCTCTTTGTGACGTATTAACTGTGTGATGATGTCACCGGCTCTGGAGTAAATTATCAAGGTTATAGTGTGAAATTGACTGTGAATATAATGTATTTGTCTTGTATTTTGTCGTTGTTTGTTACCAGTGAGGTTTAGGGTGGTTTCCTTCACCCATTGGGCTGGCATGCCGTCCTGTGAGTGAAATAACAAGTACTGTATGACATAAAACCCCTAAAAAACATAAACTTGAGCGAACCCATTGGGATCCGTGCGGTGGCGTAGGGGGATTAAAGGGAGCTTCATGTTGCCCTGGTGCTCTCAGAGGTAAGGGGCAACCATAAGCTGTTGCATCCTGTGATTGTCTTCTTTTTGTCCTTGTTTGTTGCCAGTTGCGTCGGGGGTGGTTTCCTTCACCCAATGGTCTGGGACACCGTCATATAAGTGAAATAACCGTAAGTACAGATTAAACCCCAATCAAACAAACAAACAAACCATGCTGTGGCTTAGTGGTTAGCGTGTTTGACTGCTGATCCTCCTTCGAGGTACGCAATGATTCAAGTCTACCAGTGGACATGAAGGTGAATGGCTATCGCCTATTGCAGGGGTAGTTTTTTTACAAGTTTTCCTCCGAATTAAGTAAGGCAGAGTAGGAAGTGAATTATCCATCGTTACCCTTGAGTATGACACCAATCAAACAAACAAACAAATTTTTCTCCATCATATCAATGAAATAATAGGTACGCCATAACACACCTGAAGGAAAGACAAACACAAAGTTTAATGTGTTTAAGTAAAATACGCACCCAAAAATTAGATATTTTTCGTTGTTACAGAATCCCATGAGTTAGTGACATTTTTTCTCAAGAAGTAAAAGTTAGAGGCTTTCCGTTAATTCCACCCCTAGATTTGTAGGTTACGTCAAAGTTTAAAAATAATTTAAAAAAATCTGAAAACTGAAAAAAAAGGCCCCTATACAATATTCAAAACATAGACTCATTACATATGTAGGTCTTTCGCCGCATGGATCAAAGGCTCTGTTGATACATATACGGAAAGATGGCCAGCCCTCTTTTCGTTGAATTCGAATTATGGGTAAATTTCTCTTGGCCGGTACAAGCTTTGTACACATAGAATGTTTTTTATTTTAACGTATATGTTTCAATTTGATGAACAAACTTCAAAACTTGTAAAAATAAAGGCAATCAATATTTGTTGAAAACCTCTAATTTTGGGTGCGTATGTGAATTTAAAATTAGAGTATTTATCATTTTACTTGTTAAGGGGCGTGCGTATACTGATATGGTCTGACCTCATTTTAACATGTGACTGTTTAACAACATAGTCTTGCATTTTGTATATGTTTGGAATTTAATTTGTACAGGTAAGAATTTTGTTCAGTAAGATTATTCTGACGTTCACATGTTTTTAATGTTTAAACAGTTTGAGCTGTATCAGTAACGATTTTAATTGATGTGCATTATGTATTATTGCAAGTCTGACAGGAAATTGTTTTATAATGATGATAGATTTAAATGTATACATTAATAAATATCCAATAGCAATAAATTACAAGGTTTCCTCCGGATTTTCCACTAAAAATTGGGTTTGAATTGGGGTAGCATTCTATAGTGAGCCTCTGTAGTTCAGTCGGTAGAGTGTTGGGCCTGTTACCCAGATGACTCGGGTTGGTGGGTTCGAATCCAGGTTGAGTTAAGCAATTTTTTCTCTTTTCATTTATAAACATTTACCTTAACATGCATTTATATAATAAATTACAAGGTTCCTTTTGGTTTCCAACTAAACAATGGCAATGTGAATTTGTCAGATAAGTGCAATACTTTTGAGTATTCTGTTAAAGTCACATACATGCTCCTAAAAATTAGATATTTTGCATTGTTACAGAATCACATGAGTTATAGATATTTTTCTCAACAAGTAAAAGTAAGAGGCTTTCTGTAAATTCCACCCCAAGATTTACAGGTTAAGTGAGAGTTTAAAAATACCAAATACCTGAAAACTGAAAATTCTGCTAGCCTAATTAAATGAGGATGTGTCAATTTGCCCCTATACAATATTCAAAACGTCGACACCTTACATATGTAGGTCATTCGCCGCACGGATCAAAGGCTCTGTTGATACATGTAAGGAAAGATGGCCGGCCCTCTTTACCTTGAATTTGAATTATGGCAGGATTTACCCTGGCTCGTACAAGCCTTGTACACATTGAATATTTTTTGTTTCAATGTAAATGTTTTAATTTATGAACAAACTTTAAAACTTGTTAAAATCGAAGCAATCAGAATTTGTTGAAAAAACACAAATTTGGTTGCGTATGTGACTTTAAACTGTCACTTTACCTACAAATCTAAAAGTGGAATTAACAGAAAGCCTCTAAAGTTTAGTTGTTCATAAAAATATGTGTAATTCATATAATTCTGTAATATTATAAAATACCTAATGTCTGGGTGCGTATGTTACTTGTAGTGGAAAGTTATTTAACATTTTGTTTCTCCTTGTTAGAAATTATTACCGGAGCCTCACAGTGGTGGCCTACCTATAGCCCCGGCTCTGCGTGCAATCCTTACAGATAAACTTATATGTGAAAACACACTCGTCCGGTCAGTCAGGGCGGATTTGTTGGGTGATTCATCGACCTAACATTGGCTGTAACATGTGCCATTTAACTCACCCCTTAATAAATCCCAAGTGACTTCATCGTTATCACACAGTAAACGGTTATATGCTATTTTTTTGCTTATTTGCTATATTGATGATATTGTAATATAACAAGGACAATGGTCACTACAGAACTTTGACAGAATGCCAGAAGAACCACTTTGAATAACTCATAATTGTTCCTAACATAACTCTTTTTTTTTAAACAGATTTAAAGAGTAATACATTGACCGTTTTACTTTTCAAGGTAGAAGAATATGTGTTCACATATAATACTTTTTCATTGAATGAATGAATGAGTCAATAATTAAATGAATCTCTTTAATCATTAATCCACTATATGTTGTGGATGTGTTTAGCCGTAATGTCGCTATGCATACATATTACCGGAGTAACTCTTCGTTTTACCTCACAATATAGCACGCTGTGGGCGAGAAACTTTAAAGGTGTTAAACAGGGATATATATACCTGTATATAACTGGTGGTGATGAATAACAATGTTTGTTATCCAGGTGTTTTATTTCACAACGTGTTATTTAGCGAACGGGCCAATAGGCCACAATCTACAATTAACTTTGTATTGACCGTAATGTTGACGTTTGGTCTTATGACTCACTCCAAACTTTCTTGGACGAAAACCTCTGGTAACTACCTTAATCTGTCATTCCCAAGCTCCGGGTAAAAAATGTGACAGGCCATGACCAGTGACTTTTTAAACTACACTCTCTCAGCTGATATCATCCGACGTCAAGTTCAGTATGAAAGAGCAGCCGAATAACATATCCCTCTACTGTGTGCATCCACCAAATTTGACCTATATACACTAATATAACACACTGACCATAAACCCTGGCTCAAATGCTCCATACCGATACCAAAAAGCCCACTAAAAACCAATTTGCAAGTGGAGAAAAAAAATAAAGAAGAAAAACTACTTTTAATTTCAAGAACTATTTTCAACCCCCTAACAATAAGTGCTTATGGTGATCTATTTTCAATATCCGAGCTGTCTGTCACTCCCGGATAGTACACGGTTACAGTCTCACGACTCGTGAAGCGGACAATACTCTTTTGTTGAGAGAGATTAAAGAGAGATTGTTTGAGAACAATTACGGGTCTTACGAGGAGTGTTGCATGCCAACTTTCTTATGAGGAATCTGGTTTTCATACATCAAGACCTCGACGCAAATTACTTAGACATACATTTTTCCATAAAATATTTAACGATATTCCCACAAATAGTCTTTACCATCGGCTTCCTCAACTAACATGTGAAATAAATCCAATTTAAATTTACCCACTTCCTTTACAGAACAGAAATATTTCGAAAAAGCTTTTTGCCAACCAAAATAAACGAATGGAACACCTTACATGAAGGCCCTGCCACATACTGTTATTTGAAGGGGGGGGGGCTAATAACTTACCTTAACATTGGCAACCCCTTGACTTGATATTATTTTGGCAGTAGATCAGAAAATATCATTCTTTACTTTTAACATGTAATCTGGTTCTTTATTGCCTTTTAATCTATGAAACTTGCCAAATTTATTTTGAATTGGACCCACAGTTTTCTGTTATTATGGAGCCAGTGTATGTCAAGTCAAATCCTTAGTCAGTTTAGTTCAATTTCGTTCAACTTCACGGTGTAAAATATTCCGGATCTTTATCAGTATGGCACTGTACCTTATTGGATGTATCATTAAATCGCATATGCTGGCAAGTATTATGACCAATGCTCATCGCTCCCATAGAAATACTTTTTTAAATGTGGTTCTTATTGTAACCCTCTGAAATATTTCTTCCAAGTTAACGATGTATTGAGTTCATTACCAACAGACGAATAACCCCACTTTAAATACTTAGCAAACTTAATAAGGGCTCTGCCATTATGTCTAGTGGGTATTCCCTAACACGGTTTTTTGTTTTGTTAACGGTATACTTCTTTTAAGCTCCCCCAAAAAGAATCCTATTCTGCTCCATGATGCCACCATTTTAGGCGTTGCCATGGTTATATTATAATCAGAAGTTGCATTCACAAAACAATAACAAAAATTTCGTCGATTACGCTTTTAGAATATTGTTAACATATGACATGGAAATGAAAACAAATCAGTTTAGGTATAATTGTGTTTATACAAATAGATCAGGTTGAATATCAACAAAACTTGGTAAGAAGTCAGATAAGACATAGCGTACTTGTTATGTATATGCAGTAAACAGGACATGTGGTGAAATACGAAAATATGGCTACAAACTGGTAAGTTAACACTATCTCTCTAATGCGCGTGCTTTCTTGATTTTTTTTAGTAGTAATACCTCACAGACAGAAGAGTATTTTTGTAAAAACAGCTGTTGGGAATTCCCATGAGGCCCACTTTTATCACAAAAGAAGCCATTTGTTGAAAATGTGATTAATTGATGCTTAAGAAAATATATTGAGTAACTGGGGAAAATATTACATTTGCAAGACCAAATATCCAAATCTTCAAAGATAAAGATGGAAACTACAGTTCCCAACACCAGTCGACAAACTGAAACAGATCATGTAACACTTCTCTATGTATTAGAGTGAACTTAGGGGAACAAGACTATACTGTGGTTTAACAAAATATCCGTAGAAACACTCGAGTTGTCAGTCGCCCCTCTTCATTACCCTGTACGTATATTATTGTATTGGAAGACTCAGAACAACGAGATTAAGATATCAAAATGAACGCTTTGTTAACACGCCAACTTAAAAGGTGTTTTACAAACAGATTGTGTTACTCGTCAACTCTGAAGATTAAAACATTCAACCTGTACAACCTCTACATTGATTGTTGATGTGTGGAGTTGTGTTAACGTTTAGTGTTGGAAGTGCACTGTGCCAGTCTGGGAAGTCCTTGAGGAATTATTTTAGTCTTGTTATCGTGAATCTCGCCAGACGGTTTTGATAGCCGTAATTTGTCATCTTGCATCAGGGTGAAATGATTGACCAGCTATTTTATAGAGATCGCTTGCAGAGACAATGGCTAATGATCACAGAAACTATGCCAACAAGTCGCCAACATCTTACGGATGCATCACCGACAAAGCGTCTTCGATTTCGGGGTTATAATACCTCCTTGCCGTGTATATGCTCACACAAGCAGATAATCAGATTGTATCAATGATTTTTTGGCTCTCAATGATGAAATATAGCTTTTCGATGAATTTTATGGGAGAAAAAAAAAAACAGATTGGAGCAAAGGTC
>JAUELC010195845.1:0-10840 GCA_031471745.1 Cryptochiton stelleri | reverse complement strand
AATTATCGGTAGATCTGACTTGGAAGTTGGCGTTTACTTTATCTAAGTTCTATTTGCTGCTAAGACATGCAAATAAGTTAAAGTCTCGTAGATGTATATAAATGCAGTCTCACTGGGTTAACCTTCGGGGAGCATTCTATCGTGAGCCTCCAACCCATAGGTCCCGTATTCGATTTCCGTTGGAGTCAAGTACACCTTTTTCTCTTCATTGATACAAAAATATATACATATATATTATCCGAAATAGAACTCATTGAATTTGACATAAAACACTCGTGAAGGTATACAGTATATTGTATACAACTGACTTGAAACCTACGGTTATTTTAACAGTGTTGCTTCGATGGGTCATTGGAATACAATGAGACTATGACTTCCATGCAGCATCCGATGTAAGTCCGCGTCCTCTCACACTATGACTCTGAATAAGATTGTCCGATGGTTATGACTGTTATATAGTAAGTCAGACAAATCGATGCTGTCAGTACGTATCCAGCAATCCGATTTTGGCAAATTGAGTAATAGGTTTCGTAGGCTTGGTTAATCTGTCAAATAGTAAGATTGCCAACGTCTTGTTACTTTAGAGGCGCGCTCGGGATAGGATCGGCTCATCCACCGTTAAATTAAATCCTCGCCAATAAGCTCACTGGTACCTGGCCACCACTGAGAGATGCCATTAGCCTGTGCGGAAGTCGAGGAAGTAAGGCAAGATTTCACCGTCGGTTCTGCGGACCGGCTTCCTCTTTTCGGTGGTCGCTTCAAACAACCTTTCAAACACGTCATCAATTATCCGGCGGCATTAGCCGATTACATCAATGCAGGAGAGAGATGGTTTACGTGTCTTTATCGAATACTATAAAAGCGTTCATGACTTTCCTTTAGCTTTATCTCTGTTTATACTAGCTTTAGCCAGTAACTGACGAAGCCTGTAGCCATCAATAGAGCCATAACTGCGGATTGTTAATGTTTCTTTGACGATGATCGTTCTGGGCTTCAATGGAAGTTCCTTTTGGTTTATACTAGATTCAGAACCGATAAATTCACGCACTAATTGATAACTCGGTTAATACATGTGTCCTAACCAGATTAGTATATCACGAAACCGTTTTGAACACATTTTATCTTTCTTATTACTTAATGCAACATTCAGTATCAGGTTTCCATAGGATGCAACTGGTAACACATGATGACTTATACTCGCTCGGTAATTGTCATGCCTAGAAAGCAATCTCAGCTACACTTCGTACTAGACTGAGAATAAATGTTTTGAAAGGCGAAGCGAGAAAATCAAATTTGACATGTGAATCGATATTGAAACCCACTAATATATTTATAGTTGAGGGTTATGTTTATCTTAACCAGCTTCTATTGCGGCGTTACGCATCCCCCTGCTTTTACTGCAGTAGTATTAATGAATGGTTATTGTAGGTTGTAACGGATTTAGCATGGTAATTGCAGGACGATACGTGACATTTTCTTAGCGTTCATTTCATACCATCAATAAATGACGAGGAAGTGTTACTTGTTTGCCTGATCGGAATATCGCCGCATACTTTACTACCATTTCCTGGGAATCGATTCACTTGTCATTAGCGTGTGCTTGAGAATTAACTTTTGCTGTGCTGGGTTGAAATTAACAATGTATCTATGACACGGCAATTTCGTGAGTCAGAAGACGCCTTATGATGACAAACAGAAGCAAAATCCAGTTAAATTACTCTTCATTATGTAACTTTTATAAAAAATGTATACATTTCAGCAATGGCCCTGTTCAAATTGCTTATTTGTGGGACGCGAACATAGCAACAATAAAATAAAATATACTGACAATAAAGAAACACTGTTATTACAAATAATGTGTATGAAGTTTGATAAAGTAGTTGTCACAATACTACCATGGACGGTGCATTGCAAAATAATTACCCCCCCCCCCCCCCCCCCCCGCCCACCGCTAAACAAAGTATCTGCATTATGTTTCTACTGGTGAAAATACAATATCAATGCGTACATTAAGTGCTGATTGCAGATGAGAACAACATAATATGGGGTGTCAGAAATATTGTACGATCAGTAATACCAAAGTAATATCAGCTTCCGTTAAACTCCTTTGACGTCCACATAATGTCCAATATTTGCTAGACGAGTAAGTATTACATAGCTCTATACCATTATGATAATTGCCCATCGTAACTTTAACGGGCTATGTGGTCATTACTAGCGACTCTTTGACATTTCACTGGTGTTAATGTCCTCTCTTGAATGCTTGGATCTACCGCGGAACATAAATGGGGCTAATGGTTTGCCTATTCAACAGTCTGATTATTGTCACACAATACTATGTCAATTATTGATAATCCAAACATGTCATTAGCGCTGTATAATGGTATTGTACTGTACTAGATAATTGGCAACAACGCGTCTTCCGCGAGCCAATTTCGTGGAAATGGGCGGCGTTATAAGCTACTGTCCAGGTATCTATTTTACGAGGCAATATCTGAATTACTGATTTATCATGTCTACTTTGATGATTTTTTTTTACTTAATGGCATAGGATACACATTGACAAATACGAATCGCTTCAGAATAGTTATTGACAATTTTAAAATGATTGTTTTATTGATACATGTACTCTGACATAGGCCTTCTGATGGATGGGCGTTCTTACCACGTGGTGATCAAGGAATTGATTTGCATTTATCGTTGGATACAAAACAATCGAATATTAGGTATTTCTGTATGAAACAAGATTACTGATATACACTGTCAACTATATGTGATATATTATGTTAAATTGCTCCATCTGTTGTTCATTCATAGTATATATCGTCATTGTAAGTTAGTCCGGTACGATTGACTTTTGACAAATCATATGGAATTCACCAGACGAGTATTCTGTTATAAAGGCTGTACTGGCGATCCGGCGGAAAAAAAGAGAAAAATAAATAAAATACAATTGAGCGTTCTCTTTGTTTTGTTTTTTTTAAATGGGCAGCTTTCATAAAAATATAAATAAACATTGGGAAATATGAAAACGCTTGGGGAGATATCATGGTTAACAAACAGGAATACATGAATCAATCTACATGCAACTTGGTTTATTACGCATTGTTACACATTGAAATGTTAAGAAAACTCGTACCAGCGTCCATTCTATACCGCCTGTCTATTCCATCGATCCCATTCAGTCAATTCTGACACAAGACCTATACAGTACAGTCTATTAAGGTTGTCATGCGACCGAGGCATACACAGTCTGCATCCGTTGGGCCTTAATCACCACATTGCATACTTATATAAACGAACGAAGAAAACAAAATCACAAACAATGCAATATTCCAAAGATATCCCCAAAAAAACATATGGTGTACTACATAAATTGGACTCAAATAACACCCCTAAAACTGTTGATGCTGTTCTTTTCTTCCCTCAGATATGAGCGTAACTAACGTCGTGGAAATGAGTAGAAGTGAAAATAGACGGTAATGCTCTTACAAGAGAACGTGACTAAAATGTAGAATAAGAGGACGATGTTATGGAAATCATGACTCTTGTTTACCCTGCGGACTAAATCAGAGTGGAGTTTAATTCCTCTGAAAGGCTTGGCAAAGCCTTATGTTAAATATTGAATGCAAATATTGACTCCACTGTAGTTTTCATGAACTGGGGATTCCATATTATTCATTTTACTAGATTACGCGTTCACAAGTTGTGAGAAATAATGCGATAAAGCCATCCCTTACCAGCAGAAAAGGCGAACAGTAAATCCCCGTGTGTGTACAGGACCTTTCTTCTGCGGGAACGTTTAATACAACAGGCTGCTAAATTTAACCTAGAAACCTCACAATAATGCTTTCATTATTTAAAAAAAGATTTTCATAAGAACACCATAGTGTTTATTCCATGGCTTTATAGTCTGCCATATTGATTACTACTTGGTTATCATTCACATACTTTATTTGCTGATTCAGTGAAGATATTCTCATTCTATTGGTGGGCCATAAGTATGGAAGATAATATACAGCTCTAGTCTTGGCGCGCACCATTCGAGGAATGGAGACGCCAATAATCTAATAAACCAACCAACCAGCCAACCATTGGTGAGTGTTACTATTCGACGACGATACATTCATTTCTGACCCAGCCTATTCGGTGACGATTTATGTATTCCTGACCAGGGTTATTCGGGAAAGACATATTCATTCCTGATCTAGATTGTGGCGACTTAGCAAATTTGTATATCTGTGATGTTAACTTATTTACGGACATGATTATAAATTACTATAAATTACAAAAATGTACTCAAAGAAACAAATAAAACAGCTTGGACAATAACTAAACTATTCTAATGCAAGCATTGCTTCAATATATATCGTGAACGAATAGATTGTGACTTTTTTCAGTTTTGCTCACATTTGTCAAGGTGATCGATAATTTCAAAATGTCAATATTCGAGGTGATGCTCTATCAAATACATTGTGATTAGGATTTCATCACTGGCATAGGATTCCCCAGCTGTGCCCTTCCCAAGATCATGGTGTATTATCATTCTAGGCAGGTTCAAGCCAAGCAACCTAAATACTGAATGTAAACTTTTTTTCTGATTAAGATTGGCCAGGCATGTCGTATTATCAATAAAGGATTGTGGAATAAAACAATTGAACAATTCGAAGCTTGAGTTAACTCAATCATAATGGGTTGTCGCCACCCGCATGGGTTGGATGTTTCTGTCGAGATCAATGCCATCTAGACATATGGAAAGCCACATACTAATCAGTGATTATTAATTTGCATGTAGCTGCTGTAATCATGTTGTACAGCCAGCCGGTCCCCTGCAACTATTGCTTTACTCATCTTAAGAACATTGACAAATACTGGATATTTCCCACAGTCATAGGTGTGACGTTTATTACGGATACATTCTGTTATTAACAAATATTGTCGGGAAAACGCTACTTTCACTGCATGCTAATTTCAACGCTTAGTAGTGATCTAAAGCCTGCTATTATTTACTTCCTGTGATAAAGTTGATACGTTGTGTACGAATTGCTTTTGTTATCCAGATATTCAGTAATCTGGGTATTCGTCGACTTACATTGATTACACTAGTGTGCAGTAATTGTCCGAGGAGAACTCGTATATAGTAACAATAGCACTTTTTTGTAAGACAACATAATATTAGTCCTTTCAAGATACTAAGACATCGAACACAAAACAGCAAATGTAATATGTGAATTAAGACAGCCTATGCGATTTTCATGGATACGTTTGTTTAGGCATCACAGGCGATGGAGGTAGATAGGATGTGGATGTGAGCCATTGTCTAGACGATGACATGTTGTTCGATTGAAGATTGGACGCTAACGGCGGGTTAAACTACCGGACGTAATACAATTAATGTGGACCGAATGTAAAGGTCATTTGAACAACAGGCTCCTGCTCAACATACAAGAGGATCCGAATACTACTGTGGAACAACATTAATTATATGACAAGCATACATCACATCAAATTAATTTCGAAGATGAGAATCGAAAATCACACAAGATTGTTTGTTTGTTCGATTGGTGTTTAATGTCGCACCGAAGGATATTTAACTAAGTGACGACGGATTATCCACTTTTACTGTGCCTTACTAAATACGATGGAAAACCGGGGAGGAAGTCTCGTAAAAACCACCATCCACCATAGATACATCGTGTGACTTTCTCATATACCTGTGGTCGACTGGGGGACTCGTATCCTAACGGTTTATCGAATGAGGATCAGCAATCCGGCACGCTAACCACTGAGCCACGGCGCGGGACCCAACATCACACAAGAGCAGTCTTTATTAGTACACTTGTATACGTGAGGTCATCGATAGCACTGAAGCACATAAACACGTTTTAAAATATTATATAACCATTCTACTTCATCTGCACAAATAAACGGTGGGGTTGTTATTTGCCACATGGTGATGCGCCTGTTCTGCTTACATTGCATAACGACTAACACAATTTAAAAAAAAAACTACATAAAATGGAATAGACCAATATTAAACTTTTTTTCTCTCAAAACATCGGGTTATAAATTACGTGGTATTGCGGATGCTAATAAACAACGTGACACGGCGTAGCTATACAAACTCAATGCAATGCTTTTAGAAGTGATCGTGCATACCAAAAATTCGATATTTGCATCATAATCACGGCCCACGTTTACCCTATGGACAAAAGCAGGGTGTTATTAAATACCTGGGAAGGGCTGTGCTTAATACTTAAGCTGAAGCTTGAATGCAAATATCGCTTTCTGTAATGATTTTCGTGGTCGTATAATTCAGTGTCAATTATAACACTGGATTACGAATTCGCAAATCGTGGGACGCCATGCAATGTAACCATCAATTACCAAAAGAAAAACCAATACGATAAATTTCCGGAGATATAAAATATTAGCTTTTATGTAGAGACGAACGTTCAGTAACAGGGAGAAGGGTAGTGCATTCATCAGTATAAATTCCAAGTGACCGATGGCTTTACTTCCATCCAGTCGACACACCTATTAGCTGTATCTTAACCTGGGCAAACTGAAATAACATATTTGTCTCGAAGATTCTCCCACACTATGGATTTTATACCGTAAATTTGAATCAATTTGTATTGGTAAAAGGAAAATGTTTCAATATTACCAATTCAGCCATAGAAAAAAACGTTGGATTTTCAGAAAACGCAACATAAACCATACAAACATAAGCATAATTAAATATGTATTTCGACACTCAACCCTAACAGAGATTGCATACTTGTTTTAATATGAAGACAGTCGCATTGGACAGCAAGCCTAAAATGTTTTGCAGATAGCAATAGAGACATGTTCTTAAAAGATATCGTGGCTAAATACATAATCAGATTACAGTATCGGCAACAGGACCATGGCTTACTCCGGCGAGACCAGGGAGTATTTTAATTCCCGTGAAGGGTATTGCTTAAACCCTTGAGCTAACTCTTGAATGCACATATTGACTCCCCGGTGACCTCGATGGACGTGGAGTACATCAATACTGATGTCACTTGACTGCATGTATACCTGTTGTGGAAGGTAATGTGATAAAACCATCCAAACCACCAGTAAATATGCAATAACGATCGCTCCCGATGATGCGATGGGATCTATCTATTTAGACGATCATAAAGCCCACTGCTGGAAGACAGGGGTCGTCTAATTGTGTTTGATCCATAACGATAAATTGATATGAGGGTCCAAGTAGCAGTATTGCAGAACGTGATTAAATGGTAATATAGCATTAATAAATCACACGCGGCTCCAATTGCCAGTAATATGCTGGAGTTAGTTGGAGGAATATATTAGGGAAATTGGTGTGTTATTTTATATAATAACAGCTCGCATAACTTCGTCGTGGATATTTGGAGAGAAGCTGGAATGAAATATTAATAGCGTGGCCTTCGAGTGTTCTGGGAAGATGCTAGATTAATAAAAATGTGCCATCGATAATTTCTAATTAAAAAATCACCTCCCCAAAAAACAAAACCAAAAAAAAAAACAACAAACCACAACACAAAACAAAACAAAAAAAGAACAAAAAAACACAACAAACAATCAAAAAACCAACACAAAAAAAACAAAAATCCCAGTGTTCCCATGACGACTTTCAATGTTGGTGTGTATGCTTGACTAACTTATATTTCCAGTGTCTGCTTTATTACTCATATGTAACGTTATTTATTTACTAAGTGTAATTTGCATTCACATAAGCAATTACAAATATTAAAAGTGAAAGTAAAAGGTGTCAATAATTAATTATCTGCAGTTTGTAACTCGCAGTTTCGTTGAGTATGCTTACACCTGTTTAAAGGGGATACGCTGACATATTTGGTAATTGCTATAGTGGGAAGCTCAAATAAAAGAGCTCCTCAACAATGTACCAGATACAATTAAGTATCCTCTAATTGATATACTATTCACACATGGTCGTTATTAACAACAACAAAAAAAATGCTACTGTCACAAAGAACGATAAAAGAGCAGGAACTATAATCAATATCTTAAATAAGGAAAAATAAAATGTAATAAGCACCATATCGGCATCTGTGTTTTGTCTCCTTTACAACAAATTATTTTCAGATAATTATCAATAAAATCTTACTGTTTCGTTCGGGGCTAAATAATTAGTTTGGTTCCGACACTGTTATCGTTAACAAAATGTCAGTCTTTATTGTGCTTATACTTTATCAACATTCGCATGTTTCTTTGGTTTACATTCCTGTTCTGTGTTTCGGAGTGTCAAGTGGTATCATCAACGTGATGATATAATACAAGAAACGTCTGTATACAATGATGAATAAATGTTCATAGAGCAAATACCCGATTAAGCTTATATATTATTGAATGCTGTCCATTGTATTAAAGAAAACACTTTAACACTTTATCAGCAAACTTTTTATTTTTTTTGTTGTCATGTAGCGAATTTGCCTTGGGCGTTTCGTTATCGAACCAACGGTTAGAACACTTTATTTTAATTTCATCTATATTTGAGTTAACCTTCCGAGGAGTTCATTCAACATTCGTCATCCGAATCACGCCCACCCGATTCACATTCATACATGATAATTGCTATTTGTGAACTTCACAGGCTATATGGTCATTTCTATCGGTTTTTACCTTTAACTGACGTTCCTCTTCAACGATACTACCGCTAGTCAGGGATAACATTTTAACAAATATATATTTATTGGACATTCTGTAAACTTCAGATTTTAATCTTGATAATGCAAAAACTTTCATAAACAAAAATTAGTTTTCAAGTGTGTTATTTTTGGAGTTAAACCTATAAAATATGTGACTCAAAGATCACCTGCATGAACAGGCGGAACAGATTAAAGGGATTATCTCACTAGGCTAACTACCTGCTGGTCGTCATCACAAACCAATCCACTAAAGACTAACTTGACTGGTGGGGGTGTGAAATCAAAGTTATCAGTTGAAAGTTAGACGAAAGCGGGAGACCTTTTGTACACAGATGATTTTAGTGAAAGTGTCAGAGATGTGACTTAAGTGTGTATTCAGCTAAGGCTTTACAATTATCATTTGAACAACGATTCATACCTGCTAAAGAGCACCCACTTATATCATTAACAAAGGTGAGAATGTAATCAACGAGTAAAAACTATCAATTAAAGACAGGTTTTACAAAATTATAATTTACAAATTCGAGAAATATATAAAACTTTATTTCGCCTTTTAGGTGACATGTTATATATTAAATTTACGGAAACAATCTAAAGAAAATATATAGTTCAGTCATTCACATACGTTTTTGCTGTTTTCTCCGCTTTCATTTTTCCTCATTTTTAAAACGAAAATCCTTTATTTCTGGAAAATTATGTGTACAAAGTCTTTGAAATTTGGTCTACATAACCTACAAACCATTATCTAAAATATTGTCGCACAGTTTTTTCATAGTCATTTTCGTTTTAAAGTTATAATTCAATGCATTTTTATTTATGGCAGTGTATGATGTTTTTCATGTATTTTTATCAATAATACAAAAATTAACTTGAATTTGAAAAAAACTCTATGACGGTATTTTAGTTTAAATACATATTAAGCAAGACGTAAAGAAATATTTAAAAAATATTAACGCATCTAAGAGAAAATATTTCTTAAAATAATTTAAGGTTTTTCTTCATTTTTGCAATCATTAAATAATTTGAAATATAATATAGCATCCTATTTCGGATCTTGAAGTTCTTCTCTTTCTAAATATATGCGTGGTTAATATACTTATCATGTGCAAATAGTTGCAAAATTCACAATACAAAGTTCGCATATTTTACTCCTGACTAGCGGTAGTATCCTTAAATAGATAACGTAGAACACACGCTGTTGATGCTTAGTATATTCAGGAGTTTGGTTATTGTTACATAATACTGTATCATTTATTGATAATCCAAACATGGCAATAGCATATACTTTATAATGACTTTGTCCTGTGCATGCTAGATAATTCCTAACTATGCAAACTAGATTTCAATTCCGTTGGATAGTCGACGTTATAAGAAATCGCCCAAAGTGGCCTATTTGGCATTGCAGCATCTGACTAAGAGAACAACCGAATTACTGATTTAACATGATTAATTTACTTATACCACTCTTGTGTTTTACTCGACAGCACAAGAATATGAGTTGCACAATATTAAACGTTTAGGCTTAATTTGTGTAAACTTTTAGATATTTCTTGTTTTCTTGATAAATGCTGCTCTGACACATTGCTGCATGATTATAACAACTTGCTGGACGATACATTGATTTACTGTTGTGCACATGTAAGCACTAATCGACAATATTGAGTTTTCTCCAGTACCACATTTATCCACTTTCACTGTCAACTGAGTGTGACGTATTATTCTAAATTACTTCAGAGGGCCTTTACCCTTGAAAACATTAACTTTATTCCATATGTTGAACAGGAAATTAACGAAGTTGGTTAGTCCTGAAAGCTGATGAGTTGAACAGTTATTGCAAAATGAAAATCTTGTTTGGTTTGATTGGAGTTTTACGCCGCACTTAAGTTTATTTCACTCATACGACAGCGTCCCAGCCAAATGGGTGAAGGAAAAAAAACCGACACCGCTGGCCAAACAATGGCAAGATAAAACAACCACATATTAGAATGCACTTTTCTAATATGATCAAACTAACTGCTTCATTACGTATATACCTTTATCAATCATTAAGTCTACGGGCCCATGGAATAGAGTTATTTTAATTGATGGATATCGATATATAGATTATATCTATAAACAGAAAATTGTCCGTATGGAACTAGTCGTATGCTTTCCTC
>JAUELC010195735.1:0-10842 GCA_031471745.1 Cryptochiton stelleri | reverse complement strand
ACTACGCCAAACACCAATAAAACAAACAAATTCTTAAAAAATAATATGACTGCAGTGATTGGTGCCTGGGATATTTTCGACGACTGCATAATACAAAACATGAAGCAAAAATCAAAGTGGTTAATATTGTATGGTAGCACACAGTTTATGAATTAAATATAAATTCGGAAATAATAAAATAACATTTCCTCCATCATGTATTCAAATCACAAAAGCCCAGGGGGGTTTACATTGAACACAACTGACAAGCGAAGCTTCTAGATTAGTCGGCACTGCATGGAGTCTTTGAGATTGGCTTGCCGGCTGCCTCGCCATGAGAGGCCTGAACTGAAGAGTGTTCACTGATTACACGTGGTGACAAACCACATTCGGCCTAATTCTTTATGTTGTGTGAAATTATAAATTTTATTGCATATAGGTGTTTGAATCATAGTCATCATTCATAAAATATAATTATTGACATACAAAATCAGGGAAAACAATCATGAATTCCAGTTCAGTCATCTAACAGTGTGTACTGTGGCCAAACTGCGTTAATCCTGTAAATACAAAAGGGAGATAATCTAATTTCAGTTTTATATTGTGAAAACTGATGTACTGCATATTTCGGGGAAAAATACAAGACAATTCCAATCGGATATTTGGATAGATTCAGACCGACAAACAGCTTATTAAGGAAGGTATTTATTTGTAACTGCACATTTTTGGGGAACGGGATGATAAACGCAAGTAGCAATGGTAGAGAATAGAGATTAATTTACGATGCAGTACATGTATGTTTGTTAAATATGAATCATCAAGTAAGTAGGCCTACATTGCATCTTCGTTTATATTAGTGTTCAGCTTTAAAACTGTAGGTAATTTTAAGCATCCAAAGTTCCTCACATTGCCTAAAACAGCCTCTCTTGCAAGTCCTGATTTCAAATTTTCTTCTAATCGCGGAAGAGTGGATACCCCCATTCCACCACGCCCCCCCTCTGCCATTCTGGCTGGGAAAAAACATTTTTTCGAGCCGTAGTTATGACTTTTATCCAAGGTCATTGGGCCACGGTCAAGGTCACCAAAGCCCCTCATGTTAATACGTTGTCCGGGCCATAACTTTAAAACGAAAATTTTGCAGAAGCTTATGCTTTACAAAAATGTTCCTTATGTCTAGAGGGTGTGTCATGACCTATACACAAGGTTATTGGGCCAAGGTCAAGGTCACCATAGCCCATAATGCTATACCTTGTGCCGGCCATAACTTTTAAACGAAAACTTTGCAGGAGCTTATACTTTGCACAAATATTCCTTATGTCCAGAGGGTGTGTCATGACCTATACCCAAGGTCATTGGACCACGGTCAAGGTCATCATATCCTATATTGTGCAGGCCATAACTTTAAAATGAACACTTTGTAGAAGCTGATGCTTTGCACAAATAGAGGAGGTAGACCAACAACTTCCTGTCTCATCAGAGGTGGCAAACCAACAACTTGCGGCAGGCTTATACTGCATCCATTGACCGGTACCCTATTTTTCATGAATGCATGTCTGATGTGCCAGTATGATTTATCTTTGGCAATAATTCCATAGCTTTGGGGGTACTCTTATACTTCATCATGTGATGTTGTGCTAATTTACTGTTTGGTAGTGTTCTAGATTATATTTAAATATATTTGATTGGTTAATTGATTGATGTTTAAGGCCGTGCTCAAGTGTGCAAAAACACAACCGTAAAATGTTCCTCTAGTGTTAAGTAAAGACAGCATGACAAGGCTCAGAACATGCTGACCTTAGCCAGAGGACTGAATTTATTTGAACCAAAAAATACTTTTTAAAACTTTTTAAGAGCAACAAACTAGAGGCTCTTTGTTAACCCTGGGTGTACGAGGAAAGTTCACTGATAGCCGTGGGTATCATGGGGTGGCTGTTACAAGGATACCTCTCGTTTTTCCACCAAAATAATGTTAATTCAAAGTTGCTTTCAAGTGAATACATTTGATTATGACAGTCAACACCAATCTGAGAAAATAAAAATAATATAAGAGTAAAAGCAATTGTGCTGTTTACAATACAGTACAATTCAAAGAAAAAGGCTAATAGAGTGTCATAGTTTAAGTGCACTAATTAATGGCACATTCCCGTATTAAAACCTACACCAAGTTAAACAATGTGGCATTCACCGCGCAATAACTATCCAACAGTGAAATGGAAATGAATGGAGAGAAATAAACAGTCACATACTACATGAGTAGCGAAACTCAGAAGAAAGACTCAATTTGACTGTTCACTGTTTACCTACTGTTGTGTTTATTTCTGTTGTGTTCTAGTATCTCTACGCAGCTGTTAAGGGCTATGCTGTGGCTCAGCGGGTAGAGCATTGGCCTCCTGAACCCCCTTAAATGCACCGCACAGGTTCGAGGCTGACTCGAACTTTGGTATATAAGAGAAGTATAATGCTGATGACTGCTGAGATTGCAGTGTAGATTTACCAGGTTACCTGTCAGTTTTCCACCAAACACAGACAACCAAAGTCATCCAAAGTCATCATATCATTAAAAATGCACTAGAGTGTGACATGAAATGCCAATCAAACAAGCACATCTGTTAAATACATTTACTTGTTTAGCATTTTTTGTTCAGCCAAATTGTTGAACAATTGAAATTATGTATTTGGGATATTGAAGATTGGCATAGTGAATATCTTCAATATGACATGAGTTAATCATTAACCATCATGCCATAAATCACAAAAAAATTTCTGATTTTTTTTTTTGCTAATTAGACAATTTCAAGGGGGTGCAGGACATGATTGAAAATGGTCAGTCTCGTCTGTGTTGTGTGTTGAAATGACATTTGTCTTTATTCAACATTAAATTTGAAATTGAAACATTTGATGCTAAAAAACAGATTTTAACTGCAAAAAGTGTTATTCAGTAACAGTTTTTAAGATCAACTTTAGGCAAATACATGAATTGCTTTTTGGAGCGGCCTCTTGTTTGATACTATATATATCTGCATTTGTCAAACATGGTTGTACAATGGCCAGTGGGTCAATTTAACATTATCAATGCTTCCTGGATTAACATGAAGTCAAGTCATGAGGATTCACTAACAATAACATGGTGGTTATTTTTGCTTTGAATTAGCTTATAACGACTCTTCCCCCCCACAGGGCGATATTGATTTGTTATTATCTAATAGTGCCAGAGTTCGGAAATATGATGAACTTGAGGGTGTAAGATTACGTAATTAACTTCAGCCGAGAATCAATATCCGCAAGAGGGTTACATTTAATAGAGACCAAGGTGCCGTGTCAAACAATTATTTGTCCAGACTTTGATAACTTCATGTTTTGGAAATTGAAAAGATCTTTTGTATTTTCGCGATGTTAATTTTTACCCCTCAGCCAGCTGGGTAGGGCCTGTTGGTATCACCATATCCGACTGGTTGTCTGGCTGGCTGTCAGCCGTTTTTGTCATCAATTACCTTGATTAAACTTATATTTATACATCATACAGAACATGTTAGATGCATGTGCCTTTTACATATTTTACCAGCCCTTCATATCCAGCCTTAGGGGTGGAGGAACAGAAGTCCCATATCCAGCATTGCATGGTTTTGTTAACATGCCATATCCCCAAAACTACTTAAGCTACCTTCATTTTAATTTAACATCACAGAACATGTTAGGTAGATGGGTTAGTTTAGAGGTCAGCCCCAACCCGGCTCCTCATTCTGTGTTTAGGGGTTGAGGAGTTGAAGTCATATACATGTCATGTAATCAGTACTGCAGTGTTTTTGTTAACTCTCTATATCTAACTTCTGAAGCTTAGTAACCTTCATTAAATTCATTCATCATAAGAACGAGTTAGGTGGTTGTTCCTTTTACAGGTTTTATCAGCCCGTCCTCAGCATTTTCAGGAATGACATTATAAATACTGGTAGCTTAGGGTTAATGTACCTTTTAAGGTGCTACATCTATTTTCCAAACTTAATTATATCCGGCCAAAGAATGTGGTCTGGTGGTAGGTTTGTCTTGGATTAACCCGAACTGTATAATAAAGATTTCATCGAACTAACTGTACCCAAACCAATGTTAGCATCATATGGAATATAACCTACACGAGATTGCCAAGACACAAGTATGAATTCTGCTAGAGGCCAGATTGTTTTCCTTTTTGTATTTTAAAGTATTTTCCCAACATATACAGCAGGCGGATGGAGAGAGATTCATGTTGCCCTAATGATCTCCAAGCTAATGGGCAACACGAAGCTGTTCTGTCATCTTGTCTTGCACTGTGAATTTACACATTTTGCCTTATTGCACCATGTATTATGTCTTATGCAGTAGGCGTATCTTGTCATTGTTTTTGCCAGTGGCATATATGGTGGTTTCTTTCATCCATTTGTCTGGCACTTCATCATATCAGTGAAATAACCTTAAGTATTACATAAAACCCCAATCAAACAAACAAATAAACAAACCCAACCTATGCATTTGGAGTTTCCATGTCAGAATATTGACCGTCAAGAAAGTAAAATTGAAAGGTATCTCCATGTTAAGAAATAGTGTTTAATAATTCATGTTGTTGTTGTTACTTCAATGGTATTCTGTGGAAAAAACGCAATATGCGAAAAAAGTGTTTCATGAAAAAAAGATACTCTTTGAAAGATTTATATCGCCTTGAAACTGTCTATAAGCATGGCAATTCCAGTACGGTTTATTTCTGCTCAGGAGCGACGTTATAGCTGGATGCCGACAGAAACGGAATATATTGGCCTTTCTTTCTGGACATTTTGGCACCATTAAGCAAGCATGACTTACTGTTACATATGGCTCAATTTCCCATGGGAGTTTGCAGGAAAAACATAGTGCATCATAATTTTTTTGTCAAATTGCACTGAATTCAATTAAATGACACACTTTGTCACACTTCAGAAGCTTTATGACACCATTTAAGATCTTAAAACAAAAAAAAGAATGACTGGAATGGTATTTTGTTTATTTGAAAGGAATATCACCCATATTTCAGTATCTTCATTATCTCAAAACTACTTTTTTTTGTACCAATACAAATTTAATTGCTCTTATATTTGCCGTACTTCAAACACCGTTAGTGAATTTTGCACCATTGCTTGTTTAAATGAACAGAAAACTTGGATGTCCATTTGTCATTTCTTTCCAAGGAGGGACACTGGCTGTGTCTATTTGCGAGGAAATTTGTGCTTCACTCTATTGAGAATGAATGGATGAATTGAATGGTATTTTGTTTAACCCCGGCAACCCAGTAGGAGGAGTGTTGGTAAATGCTTGCCTGATGAATCTGGTTTGAATCCTAATGATGCCATGAACATTTTTCCCTTTGTATTGACAAAAATATATGGTATGTAAGGACAAAATGTATAAAAAAAAATTTGTAAACTGAAATTATCACATTGTATTCTTCAGCAGGCAAGTTTTAATTTAAACTTAAAACATACAGTAGATATAAAGGTTTTTCAGATTTGAGGGCAAAATATCCATTAATTTAGGCCCAGCATTAAAAACAGGACTGACAACATTGACGGGTATTCAATAAACTATAAACTTGACTTGAATATAATTCTATTGTTCAATACAAATTTTTTTCTCTGAATGAATGAATGATATATCTCCTCAAACATTGCGTTTCTCTGTCTCTGCCAACAAAACACAATACGCACGCCAGCATGAATTGAGTTCTCATTTGTTCCCATCTGTAATTTCATCTACTTAATTAGGAAATGTTTAATTGGCACCTGGAGCTTTAGATTCTACTGAATATTTTTATGTCCAATTCAGTAGTGTTTTAAATCACCATCATCCATTCTCATCCGACATAGCAATGCTGAAAACAATAACACCTGGTCTACTTCACTCTCATTTAGAAAGTCAAGTTTGGGAATAAAAAACCTGAGTGTTGAATGTTTTATCGTGTCTCGTGTCTCGCTCCCAATCATTCTTATTTAAGAAAGGGTTGGGTGTCAGGAAAGACCTGAATTGTCATCACACTGACATGTTTGGTGCTGCCAGAAAAGGTATTGCTGTGCAGAAGGCCATGTTTAAATTTGGTAAGATTAATTCATTGTTTGTAGGAATTGTTATAACTTGTATTGTAAAAGCGATATTTACAGGGGACATCACCAGTACATATTTGGAATGTATATTATTTCTTGTTTTTTTTAATAATGATTACTTTTTATGCCTGTTATACGCAATTTGTTGCTTATTTTTCGTCATAATTATCATTTAATGGTTGTTAATTCCAATGGAGAACCATTATGATTTTGGGTTGGTCAATCAAAGCGCTATTAAATTTAATCCTGGATTAGATCACGCCACGCCATGTTGAAGTTCTATCTTTGATTCACTAGCCGGTGGCTGGTGGGAGCTTCGTGGTGCTCTCAGAGATAAGGGGCAACAAGAAGCTGATGTGACTTTCTGTGATTGTCTTGTATCTTATCATTGTATCTTGTCATCAAACAAACAAAAAACAAATTGATTCACTAATAGAGATTTAAACTGCCATTTTTGACAAATCTTTGTTTGATCACCTGTTCCCCGTCATGTTTGTGAGGTTTTGTCCTCTACTATCTTCATATTGTTAATTATACTTTAAAACAATTTCACATTAATTCTAACCGCTGGTGGTTTGTCATCCAGCCATATTTGTCAGTCCCCATTACTTTAGTTACTCACGTGTATGGAGAGCCAGGTGATTTCTTCCACCATTCAATCTGCTAGGAGCTATAATCATCATATACATATAAGGGAAATAACCATTATTCAATCAAACAAAGACTTAGCATGATGCGAATGAAGTCTACATTGTCGACCTTATCAAACAAGATCAAACAGAGCTACTTTTGTTAATGTCTCATGCACTCGCTGTACCGGTATCTACACACTCTTTGTCTACTAACAGAAGGAATAGAAAATGTGGCTAGTGTATGATAACAGTAGACCCATCTAAATCAAACGTCCACTGGAAAATTTGTCAATATATTTTCCTCTATTATCTCAATGATTTTTTTGTATTAATTGTTGGGATTTATTTGAAGAAGTCTTGTTTGATTTCAGTTCTCTTTTGTTGAAATGTTGTCACGTATTGATTTGGAATATGTTTTATTCTATGACATGACGAGTTCAGACACAGTTAAATTGCACAGGCACGATATGTCTAGTATTTACCCTTGTAAGCAAACATCTCACAAATCACTCAATCCATATAAAAAAGATGAATTATTTTAATTTTTTTCATAAACATATTTGATTAATGACTAAATATTTTTTTCTATATTTTAGAAGTTGCTCTTATATTGAGCTTGGTGAAGTCTGCTTTGTTAATAGTGCTTGATTGTAGCCGCATCAGTTAAGTGTACCAGTTCAGAACCGAACTTGTGCGCACTGTTGCTCAGTAGTTAGCGCATTGGACTCCATGTACCTACCGTCGAGGTTCAAGTCGCCCAGTGGACCTCAGGTATATGAGGAAGTTACACACATGGTGACTCTGGCCATCGCAGGGGTTGTTAAAACAATGTTTCCGCTCTATTTTCTACCATGTTATGTAAGGCAGAGTAAGAAGTAGATAATCCATCATCATGTAAGTGAAATACCCTTGAACGACGTTAACCCCAATCAAACAAACACACCAAAACCGATGCGATTCTGATTTTGCCTTCAGCTATGCATACATGTATGTATGTGGGAAAGTTTCCAGTCACTTATAAGAGGGACGATGGTTTCCTCTGCTGCCCGACAATTGCTACAGTTGCAGTTGCTCTGAAAAATTACAATTGTTCTGAAAAACGACGATTGCTCCGCAACAATTGCTCTCTGACAATTGCTCTGGTGACAATTGCTCCTGTAAAAATTGCTCCAGCAACAATTGCTCTTACGATAGTATCCAATACAGCAGGTTAATTTTGAGTTCTGAGCAATTGTCACCAGAGCAGTTGTAGCCAGAGCAGCTGCTGGTGGGAGCAAATGTCGCTGGAGCAATTATCGTGGATCGGTTTCCTGTACCGTTGAACACTGGCACTGCCATTATGTCAGAATAAAATAATCCACAGTGCGGTGAAAAACAACAAGCAAATAAATAAACATATTTAAAGGGATGGAAATATATTTGAATAAAGGCAGGTGTAAGTTTAAATATTGTTTCATCACCAGACACAAAATAGCATTCATCTCCTTGATGTTGAATGAATTCCCTTATGTGCCTGTAGCATACATGACCATATTAAACCCTGTGTAGGGTTTAAAACCCTTACAAAATAAACAACAAATCATCATTTATGTCTCATCAAATAAACAAATGAGTTTACAGTATATATTAGAATTACCACTGACAAGCCTAACATAATAGAGTAAGGTGAATTGTATTTGTCATAACTGTTAATTATATCTATCATAACATGTATTAAACCACAAAACTGTGGTATATAATTGTCATTTGTAACCTGCCAACTTGTTAATAGTAATTGTAATAACTTTGTATCAATCTGACATCACCTCAGAACTGTTATTTCACACCTTACTGTGTGTATCTAATTTCTGTATATAAGTCAAGTTTCTCTATATGAATTTCACTCTTGATGATGGTTCGACAATAAACCGAAATATTGAGTCAAAATTAACTTTTCTTCTCTCTTTGGAGTAGTCACCTTGCTTTATTTTGACAGTAGACATGCACAGATTATGGGCAGGTGGTTCATGTTTCCCTTGCACACTATTCCACATGTTGTCTTATAGCACCATGTCAACATCCTGTGATTGTCTCGTATCTGGTTCCTGCAATCGACCACTATTTCAGCAGTCCATTATGAAATTACATATTAACCTAGTTGATAAGACAATCTATTCTACATGCATTCGCTCACCTGTGCATTATATATGTATTGACTTTTACCTGCAAATGATAGGTATTAATTATTGATGGTTTGAAGTGAATCACTAATGATGTAATAACGATAAATAATGAGCATGACTCACATCGTTAATCATACAGGTCCACAGGTATCATATTTACTATTACATCATTTGCAATCTATGGAAGCCTGTGCAAGTTACATTTTAATGGATTATTATGTTTCGCAAGGTATTGGACATTGTATTACATCATTTACAAAGTATGGAAGCTGATAGGAGTTAAATCTGAATGGATTACTAAATAGATGACTAAAGTTTGGTTGGGAGGTTCAGGTGCTTTTTGGGCTAAGAGGCAACACAAAGCTGATCAATCTCCTGTGGTGTCTTGCACTGTAAATGTGCACACTTGTCACCATGTTGATGTTCTGCATGCTGTAGTTGTCTTGTATCTCGTCACTGTTTGTTGCCAGTGACGTTGAGGGTAGGTTCCTTTTCTCATGGGGCTGGCACACCTTCAGATGAGTGAAATAACCTTATGTATAATGCAAGAACCCAATCAAACAAACAAAACTCAATTCACCAGGTTTATGTCGGCTCCTGAGCCAGATCATGATATTGTAGTTAGGTAGTGCATTATCGCATTGACTTTACTATTTAAGTGGGGGTTGTCACTGTTTGTTCATAAAAAGCATATTGGCCAGAGTTAAAATTCAGTGGGTTGCTGACTTGATTAAGATGACAAAGAGAGGAAAATATAAAAATGCATTTAACTTTTAACCTTTTCATATATACCCAACTAGAATGTAAAAACTTATTTACACTCATCAGGTCCTGTTATTAATAGCTTGTGATGTAGTTTGAAAGGGAACAGTTTTGAAAATAGCTTGTCAGCCTATACAAAGATTTTCTGTCCATATTGGTAGCATTGACAATTGACATGGTAGTATTGAATGTACATGTACTATAAAAATTCGCCAGGGAGACTGAAGCCATTATTTGTGTGATTTATTAAGCAGTCCATATGGATTTTTATATTATCTGTCCCCAAATTCTTACATTGTTTTAAAGTATAATGAGTGCTTAATGTTTTTTTGGGGGGAGTGTTCGTTGGTGATAGTCAAATCATAATGTCCCTGCTAAGAAATCCTGTTATCAAAGTTGTCCATTTTTGAGGTTTTCAAGGAAAACCTAAGAGCTTTCTCTATTATTAATATGACCACCTGTCAACTGATGGTTGCCTAACAGCTTTTTCCCCTCCAATCCCAGGAGAGGGACTGAAAGTCTAATAACTGTGCTTACATTTATAAATCAAGCTATATTAGCCACAGCAATCAGGTGATAGAAGCAACCAACCATTATTGTCTTAGGATGGACAGAGGAGAAACTGTCCGCCCTGGGAAAGGTTCTGTCAGATTTCTGAGTATGCCGATCAATATTTCCAGGTCACATTTCTAACATAGACAAACATGACCCGTCTATATTGGGCCAGATTGTTAGCTTTCAGATTGCCTTCTTCTCTATTAGTGTGGAGGTTTGGAGGATTTGAGAATCCTCTGTGAATCTGACTTTGATCTGACACCAAGAAGGATCGAAACTCGTCCTCTACAAATATTAACCCGATTCCTTTAACTCATCTGATTCTAATCATACTTTATTAACATTTTTTATATCCTGCCCTTCACGGAAATCGATTGGGCCAGGGGTTTTGCTGTGGCTATATTTACATTTGTCCATTTACCATGTTAGGCCCTGTGTGTGGAATATCTTTAATCTCGGTGACATAGTGGTGGGTGGTTGATGAATGCCAAGAGGTATCTATGCAATTTGATGCAAAATGAAGCTGATTTGTTGTGTCTTGTACCGTAAAGTTACACTCTCATTATATTATTACACTCTGTATTATGTCCTGTGATTGTCTTGTATCTTGTCATTGTTTGTTGCCAGTGACGTCAAAGGTGGTTTCTTTTC
>JAUELC010195624.1:0-10843 GCA_031471745.1 Cryptochiton stelleri | reverse complement strand
TCTTAATGATGTGCTTCATATAAATGAAATACCCTTGAGCACTCAGAACACGGCGTAAAACGCCAATCAAACAAACAAACAAACAAACAATTAATCGTTATTTCTTACCTAATACTGCTTTTAAAGCCAAAAGAGTAACCCTAAAACGCTAAAGAACTGTTAATCTTTTTTCTGGTATACGTCGAGGGCGATTTCCTTCACGCGCATTGCAATGGCACACTTCCATATGAGTGAAATAATCTTAGGTATACGACATATAACCACAAAAATCTGTCTTGGTGTTGGCCGTAACTGGGAATAAAGGCCGGCAGTATATTTGGTTTGGTAAAAATTGTTTAGCAGAAAGCATATAAATGTATCTGTTGCTTCCTCAATACTTTTATACAATATTATCTAGGCCTACGGCGGTTGGTTTGTGACGCCTGCTGTGCCCTGGTGCTTTCAAAGCTGAGGGGCAACACGAAGCTGATCTGTCGTGGCGTCCAACACTGTCAATCTGCACACTTTGTCCATCTTCGCTCGCCAAGTCTCTACACGCCTATATAGGTGTAGAGATTGTTTGTTTGACTGGGGTCTTACGCCGTACTTAAGGTTATTTCCCTTTTATGACGGCGTGCCAGCCCAATGGGTGAAGAAAATCAACCCAGACGCCACTGGCAACAAACAATCACAAGATACAAGACAATCACAAGATACAAGACAATCACAGGACATAACAGAACGCCACAATAGCTTAGTGTTGCCCCTTCGCTCTGAGAGCACCAGGGTAACACGAAGCTCCCTCCAACCGCCCGCTATAGATAATATATGTGTTCGCATTATGACTTTGTCTTATTTCACCATGTTTTGCGTCCGGTGAGTGTCTTGTATCTTGTCATTGTTTGTTGCCATTGACGATGAGGATGGTTTCCTTCACCCATTGGGCTGGCACAACATCATATGAGTGAAATAAATGTAAGTACTGCGTAAAACCCACAAATATTCACGCATTAATTATTATGGTAAACAATATCCCAGGAAATTACCGAAATATTCCATACTGTGGAATCAATGTTACTTCAAGTTGCAAAAATCCAAAGCATACACCTGCTTAGGTTTTACAAAGAATAGTATTGTTTTAATATCGCAAATGTTATATTTTTATATGACGTTTGCAATTTTCTGAAAGGGAAGGGTCCTATTTTGTATTGTGAAATGTCTTTCGAGAACTCGAGTGTGCTAAGAATTGTGAATTGATATTTTATTCTGCTGAAGAAATAAAACAATACGAATATGAGAACTGAGAAGCGTCGATAAATTATAAAGCCTTTGTCTTAAAGTGTAGGGTCTACTATAAATGAAAATAAAGATGTTTAGAAAAAAAATATCTACACCTTCCATTTTATTGCATCACGTATATATATGTAACGACTGTATATATAGACCTATACAAAACTGAATCAAAGTGGAATTTTAAGTATTGCTGCTTACGCTTAATATACCATACATATACAGCCCTAGGCTACACTAATATATATTGCTGATTCATTGTGACATGTACCCAAACTGTAGTTTAAGCTTGTTGGGGACAATACCGATGGCGGAAACATTATAAATACGCCATCAACCATGTTTACCGTTCGAATAAATAGTTGCAGTTTAAATGTATGTATTACTGCGACATCATCATAACAAATATTTTAATTTCAAGAGCTAGTCTACGTGCTATGATCAACAAGCGGACCGTGTGATGTTTACGTTCATTCTAGAGCCTCGCGGCTTTAGGGAAGACCACGTGGTGAGTGGGCGGTCCCGGCCTAATTATGACGTCATGAGGTCATCGCCACATGGAGTTCACTGAATAACATCGATTGTGCCGGGGAACGTGTTTTGCCGACAAGGACGTCGGTATTTCACCTTCAAAGGTCGTCTGGCGTCTAAAAGAGGAATGAAACCGGCATTCTGGTCAGTCCAGCAGACTGTTTAAGACTTATCAGGAGTATTAGAGCAAGTTGACTCGAGAAAACTAAAGATAAGCGTGCCGAATCGAAACGAATCTACTAGAGGTTTCTCATTCGTTTGACCTTGATACAGTCACTGAAGGTAAACATAGAATCACTATTTACGGCGAAAAGGCGGAGTTAATACGTTAATTCCCATATATCCGTATGCGATGTCAATGGATTGAGGAGTATATAAGGATGACGTTTTTACTATAGCTCTTTGTGCTCAAAGTGAATTGTGTTGATACAGTCTGATTAAGGTGACTATGCATAAATGTCGCAAGCTGATTTTACAGACTGGTAGTAGTGTAGTAGGCCTACATGTAGCACTTCAACTGAGCGATGCTTCGTCTAGTGAGCTCAGATGCTGTTCCTGTTCTTACTAATCGTAAGAACGATCAGGATTTTGCCAAGTTTCTTCCTCGAAATCTTTCGTACAACGAGGAAGGTTGTTGGGATTCGTTCAGTGTGTCTGCCAATTTTGTTCGAAGTTCACCGATCGAGCCGATACATTTTCGTGTCCCCAAAAATCGGGACGATATTTCTTGTTTTCCTGGTGATCTGACGATGACAGATATGCAGAGTGCATCAATCGACGAGGTGGCCGACACTTTGGATGGTTTAGTTGTTTCCAGACCTGTAGAATGTATGAGACAAAATTCAAACTCGGATACTGGGGAAAGCGAAGAAGGAGTGTTTTTCAATATGCTGGACGATTTAGATTCCTTGGACGGCGAGACAGTCAGTGGTCATTCGATCTGCAGCGACGATTTTGCCGTGGATTCTATTAATAGTCCAGACGAAGACGACCAAATGATGAAAGAACGACTCGAGACGGAAATGAAAGAACGACTGGAGACGGAGTTCAACGATGCCCACACTGCGGTTATAAAACGAATGGGTGCCGCTGTAGCCGATCAGATGTCACACCCTCCAACCGAACCACAGGAGCACGACCCACAAGGCCCTACGACAAACCCTTTGGAACTTACAGCCAGCAAGGGAGACATCCCTTCAAAACAACATACTTTTAACTTAGCCATCCTATCGTCCGGGAAGAAACACGACACAGGTCTAAAGATAGCCATAAACGATGTCCCACTACCCAATGTCGATTCTGACAAATCCATATACGAATTGATCGATTCCGACAGCCCACTCTACGAAGATCGTGAATTTAACTTCACCAAGACAGAATTACGTAAGTCAACCTCACTAAAGACTAATAAGACTCCACCGGGAACACCACATCGGAAAAAAGTGGTACGATTTGCCGATGCCATGGGCCTTGATTTAGAATCTGTGAGGCATATTCTCAACATGGATTCCCCTCCAAAAATTCCGTCATCGGCTATGAAAGATCTTCAGGTGGGTTTAGTAGAGGATAGGAAAGGACAAGGTAGTGTATACTTGGCGGTCACTTTCCCACAGCCAGGCGCTTCTTACACGTTCGTCAGGAAAGTCCTAAATCAAAAAGTGTGTTTAGAAAATGCTTTGGTCACGGATTTGACCATCACTGGCTTCGTGCGAGTGTCTAATGTGGGATTTCACAAGATTGTGCGCGTTCGATACACAATAAATAACTGGGAAAGTTTCTATGATATTGGCGCATCTTATGTTCAGAATTCTTGTGATGGACCGACCGACCGATTCTCTTTTAGCATTGTGGCACCTTCTAATTTCGTCACTGGCTCAAAATTGCAATTTGCCGTTTCATATAACGTCAATAGCGAGTGTTACTGGGATAGTAACAATGGACTAAATTATATATTTGAGTGTTTTGCTAAAACAGTTCCAACTCAGAATGATGATTCTTGGATGCACTTTTTATGACAGCTGTATCTTAAAGGTGACAAGTCTTGAGTGCTGAAGTAGTGCTAATTTAGGTGTACACCACGTGTACGTGTTAAGTTTTACGCTGCAGTGTTTTAAAAATATTTATATATATATAATGAATCATTTTATACTTGTTATGTCAGACAACAGCTTATCATGGGAAGTAAAAACTAGAAAGATTCATAATTATTGCTTCTCACTAAAATTTTATTAGATATAATATGGAACAAAGATTATGCAGTAGATTATTTCTATGTATACGGTTGATAATGACAGAACAATTTGCGGAGATCAAATGTTTGATACCTTATACATAGGGTAAGTCGTAGATTTTATTTATATATTGTGGTATTTATTTATTTTGTTTTGTTGAAACTTAGAATGCTTTATGCAAGTTGTTGGACCTGTTAATTGTTAAGGGATGTATTGTAATATTTATGGATATTAGATTTTAATCCTGGTGTGTATTTGAAATATTATTGTGATGAAAACAAGCCGTGTGATTTTAGGGGCAAATTTAGCCTAAATATGTGTATATGATGATAGTTTAACATGCCAACTGAGCCAGCTAGGTTGTATACTAAAACAATTTCCACTTATATGTGTTTGTCTGTCATAATGCTTTTACAGATACGCCATTTTAATAGGGTTCGGTCGTTTACATCCTCGTTATATGAACTTAGTATTTGTTGCCATTTTTACATAATCTCATTCTGTGTTATAAATATATGTGATCATAATATTGTTACTTTATAAGTCTGTTATAGATCAAAGAACAATTTTAATGCTATTTTGCTTGAGTACAATGTTGAAAAGCGCTGCATGCATTATTGCATCATCCCTTGTTGCAAGCTGTGTTTATATAAATAATAATATACTACGTATCTGTTCAATGTTACTTTATATTTTCGTCACTGTTTTCTTCTGTATTCCAGTATTTGTAACTGATGTATAATTTAACTGTATAATCAATGTTCTAGTCATGGGTCTAGATCAAAATAAACGGCGGAATGGTAATTTTAAACGTCACTGTAAACAATAATGTGCTATAGTGTAGCACTTCCAATTATTCCAGGAGTGACTGCTCTTTTTATGTCGCACTATTCAACGCTGCGGAGTGCTATATGAAACACAGTTACACTATTCAGTACTGTTTTCATCACTGACTCCACAGTGTTGTATTAGTTGTATACAAACATTAAGAAATAATTATTAAAAGAGCAACTATACCCCTTGCATACTTGGAAGCCAGCACTTTTTGCGAGGGCACAAATTATCTAAATGTCGGACAAGAGATTATGTAATAATGTAGTTTTCAAAACGTATGGAGAATCAGATGTGCGCAGCCCCCGTATGATCAACGAAATTCCTTTAATTTCCTATAACATATACTTCAGTGACCGCGGAAACATGTGGAAAGTGTGTCCGGGGGGGGGGTATAACAATATCAGACCGCAGGGATAAATACGAAAAGAGACGGACGCCCGAAAAAGTGAGTGGGTTGTAACCTCACAGAATACTAGATTACGAACAAAGCAGTGTACTGTCTCAAATATTATGACGTACATGTAATATAAATATTTGTTTTAGGGAATAAGATTTGTTGAATGTAAAGCAGATTGAGTCAATATTATTAGAGGAAAATAGTAAATATACCAAGCAGGTTAAGTTTTGTGATTGCCTGCATTAATATAAGTCCGGGATCTAGCCAATCGATCGTTACAGCGTAAGAGTTCAACAACCTCAGTTTGAGCTACAATGTATAGGAACAGGTCAACGACCGAACTCTCCGCTGGTAAATTAGATACGCTTGTCATTGATTTGAAGCATAAACAAGGGTAAAGATTCTAGAAGCAATATAGCTAGTGGTTTTGTCACATATGCAGCCATATATCGAATTGCCGGAAGGTCTTTGATAGATTAATTTTCGTATAGACTGAATATTTCTATGCATGGATTTGAATCTCTCTGACTTACCATTATTTTATCTTTATCGATTTTTTTTTATCCCTCGCGCTGTCTATAAAAGCTTTGTAAAGGGAAGGTGGCGTATCAGTTATAACACCAAGTTTAACCTTATCCATTGCACGCAAAGTTTAGTGCGTACACGTAGCACTATGTATAGGGCTAATTCCGTCGTATATATAGACGACAGAATTAGCCCTATACATTCTGCTAGCGTGTACACAGTTGTTGTCATACAAGTTCACCTTCAAGAGAAAGGAACAAAATTAGCATAACAGGAAAGTCCCCCCTGCATGGCTGTTATACTTGTGAGCTTTAACACAGTAATGTTGTTACTTCAAGAAAAAAAACATAAGACAATATATACATGTCCGATTTTATATTCAATAGTTTGGTTTAATACTCGAAAAGAACCAAAATTCTTAATCGTCATGTATAGAATGGTGTCTTTCCTTGAGGTTACAACACTACTGTCTTGTCACTTTTGTGTTGCTGTACATTGTAGATTGTACACTTTATCATATTGCACAATTTGTTTGCGTCTTATACTATACTAACTTGTCTTGTCATTATTTTCCAACTGAGCAAAACCCTTTACATTTTATGGTTGTGTAAGCGTTGCTGTTTTGGGGGAACACCGCCATCATAGAAATACTCTTGAGCGCGGCGTTAAACAATAAATCAACCTGTCAGACACTACACGAATATAAACTGTGATTTTGTCCCCATCCAGAAACTGTAACCGTTGTCGGTGGTTTGCCTGTTGTAGCCGCACGTTCTGTGCCTAGTTGCTCGAAGAAATCTTCAATAGCTAAAGATGATCTTAACGACAACACACATGATGGAAGGATATCAGTTTAATCGTATAGTTAAGGTCAACTCAAGCTAAAATTACTTTTACGAACCGTAAACTAGGGGCTGGTCATCATTCAATCTCAGCCCTCTGGCTAAGGCTAGCAAGTTCCGAGCACAGTCATGTTGTCTTTACTTAGCACTGCATGGAGGAATATTAATTTTCAAGCGGAGCAAAACATTTCGCATTATAATGCTGTGTAAGTGTAGATATTTACTGTTGGATTTTAGGCCTGGTCTGTTTGTTATTTTGACTAATAGTAATAAATAGCTGTTAGGTGTCATCAATTATGTAGAACAAGTGCGTGAGTCAGATTGTTGACGACTAAAGTGTGTAATAATGTTAAACTGTACTCGAGTGCGCCAGACACCGAGCACGTTCTGAGCAGGTACCATAATAGTGCACTTTAAAGCTGTATAAATAGAAAAATATAGGCCATAGCTATTTCAGGTATAGATTTGCATCCACGCTAGCCAAGTATTCTAGATTCAATTACTTCTAATCTTCATTCAGAACTAAGACTACATGTCTGTTTTGGGGCCCAAATCAGTATTATTATGGGGCCCCTGAGCCCCAAAACACATTCAAATTCAAATTTAATCTGGAAGCCCCGGGCAACTGTGTGGACAATGTGTCGATGCTATAAGACTGCTCTACTTAGACTGACGTTTTCTTTATTATAGCGGGGCGGTTGGAGGGAGCTTCATGTTGCCCTTGTGCTCTCAGAGTTAAGGGGCAACACGAAGGCGATCTATTGTGGTGTCCTGTTATGTCCTGTGGTTGTCTTGTATCTAGTCATTGTTTGTTGCCAGTGGCGTCGAGGGTGTTCCTTCACCCATTAGGCTGACACGCCATCATTTGAGTGAAATTACCTTAAGTACGATTGTTTTTTATTTACTTTCTCTTTTTCATTTAAATAGCTATCCAGCCCCCATTTAAAGGAATTGTGTTTCAATAAAGATGTTGCTAATTTATGCTAAATTTGGTTATAGTAAATTTATAAAATTCAGGCTCTAACCGTAACGTCCAATTCGTGTATTGATTTCAGCTCGCCAGGCAAGGTCTTTTTTGTTTAGCATTTTTGAAGGTTGTTAATTACACAATTGCTCAATATACTACGAGATTATATGTACAACTTTGCTCAAAACGAAACCATGTCAAGTTTAGTGATAGGAGTTGCTGTTCTCTAACACGATTTGAAGTTTTTCCACATGTAATCTTGCAATATTAAAACCTCCCAAAATATCACGAACGTAGGAAAATATATAACCCACCCCCACCCACCCCCTAACCACAGCTTATGCATATAAAGATGACCTGGTATCAAATTAGAATCCAAACCTGTTAAAATTTTATACTAGGCATGTACATAAAGTCAAAGCTTCTTTTTCAAACCCATGATAAGAATATCTTATAGTGATAATTAAATTTTCGATTTGAATATTATAATTGCTAATCAAATGTCTTCTTTAAATGACATTTTTATTGAGAAGCTGTTGGTAATCGTAGCTGGAAAATGTACTTGGTAAAGACTGTATCGAACATAGTTTGAAGTATTAAAGAAGTAATTAAATATATCCACAAACCTGTGTTTCAGTTATTTAAATATCTTGCGTACGTCTGTCCGTTTCGTTTCCCGAGCATATCTATCTACACCACTCAATCATGGTATCTTTATGAAATTTGATACGCTTATCAAGCAAGTATTTTTGCTTTTAGGGATTTGTTTTAATTTTATTTTTGTTCAGTTTCCATGGAAACCAGTTGACTTTAAACATACATGTACTTGAGGTTAACCATCTTTTCCGGAGTACAGGAGTTTAACCATCGTTTCCGGAGCACAGGAGGTTAACCATCGTTTCCGGAGCACAGGAAGTTAACCATCGTTTCCGGAGCACAGGAGGTTAACCACCGTTTCCGGAGCACAGCGCCAAAACTATTCGATATATGTCTTGCCGAAATTTGATACCCATATTAAGCAATTGGTGAACAGTCTTTGGTTTTCATGGAAACAAGTCAGATTAACTAAGACATTCTTAATGTTATTCGTTTTCGGAGCATATAGATCCACAATTATTCGCTATTTCTTTATGAAATTTGATTCACACATCAAGAAAAAGTTGAATTGGTACCTTTTGCCTTGTGGAATTGATATAGAAATGACCACTTCTTAATAAGTGGCATTTAGAAGTTGGGAATATCATAAGGCAAAGACGGACTTAGTATGGATAACAACTTCTCGATTTATTTCACACGACGTTTCTATCTCATTCCAGAGATCGTTTTCAAGTATATGTCTTACATGACGGATTTGCCGTTTTCACCATGCACCATACCTGTGAGTGTTAATGAAGTTATTCGGATGTATTGCTCATAGAGATGCAGTGAACCGATGCTGTAGCCATTAGTTATCTAAAAATAGCTTGTAAACAGGCTCGATGGCATATTTCTGACGCGTAGGGATCTGGCTTACGTGCAGCGAGTACAGTGTGCGGTGAACGGTGTACTAAACACACAAACGTGTTTCTAACAGATATTCTGCGAACAGGTTTCCATCAGGTGAAGGTCGACAAACCTTGGATCATCCGAGAAACATGTGCGCCAAGGTTGTCAAGTTCTTTATTCCACAATCCTTGTTTTGGTATTAGGCCCGTATATAGTTCGTAGCTATATAGGTTATCTAAATTCGGTTTATTTCAAAATGTTGGACTGTGAACCACGGCTTCTGCAAAACCAATAAAATACACTTCCAGGTATACATTTTGGAATGTAAAGGTCAATGCATATACGGTAAATTGCTTCCCCCTACGTTCATAATCGGAAGGGGACTTAGAATTGTTGTCCTTCCGGCCGTCCGTCCGTTCACACATGTTGTAAACACGATAACTTTTAAACAAATTCACCGATTTACTTCAAACTTGGCATGTAGCTTCCTCATGTTAGGATAATGGATTGGATTGCATTCCGCCAAATGGCCGCTTTTGCGTATTTTGCGATATTCACACATGTATGTGCTGTGAACACAATAACTTGAAAACAAATTCACCGATTAACTACACTTCCAGGTATATGCTTTGGAATGTAAAGGACTAACTATATTAGGTTAATTGTCCCCCCGCCACGTTAGTGTGAGGGGGACTTAAAAATGCTGTCCGTCTGTCCGTCCCACACATGTTGTGAACACGATAAACTTAAGATTTGGCGTGTGGCTTCCAATTGTTAGAACGACGGATCGGATTACATTCCACCAAATTCCGCACACCAATATGGCCGCTATTGCGCATTTTGTGATATTCACACATGTATGTGCTGTGAACACGATAACTTAATAACCGATTCACTTCAAACTTGGAATGTAGCTTCCTCCTGTTAGGACGATGGATGGAATTGCATTTCACCAAATTAACTTAAACACGAATTCACCGATTAACTTCAAACTTAGAATGTAGCTTAATTCTTCCTGTTAAGACGATGGATGCATGGGATTGCATTCCACCAAATTCTGCACACCAAGATGGCCGCTGTTGCATATTATAGCTTAATTCTTCCTATTAAGACGATGGATGGGATTGCATTCCACCAAATTATACACACCAATTGGCCGCTATTGCATTTTTTGCGATATTCACACATCCATACGTGCTGTGAATAATTCCCCTGTAATCTTCAAACTTTTAACGTAGCTTCCTCCTTTTAAGAAGATGGATGGGATTGCATTTTACCAACCTCCTCACACCAATATGGCTGCCATTGCGTATTTAAACTATTCTATTATAAAATAATATGAAACCTCAAACCTCAAACCTCATGTTTATTAAGTTAAACCGAATATTGTTAGAATTCAGACGTTAGAATTGAGATGGCCAATGTCTAGGTTTATATATTTAATGGTTTTCTGTGCTAGCATTGGTTAAAATGTTAATGGTAAAAAATTGTCCAAGGTGTGTTCCACAAAACAAATATTGTTTCGCATTACAACTTCAAAGGATTTTGCATGGATTTTTTTTTGTATGTTTTATCAGATTATTAAAACGAAGACGTCCGAAACTATAAGCTTGTGCGTTCATGCGCACCATTTCCCCCAAGTTTTTTCAGTATTTGAGACTTTTGGCTTAGCTTTTGTTATGAAGCTCTTTTATTTGTACTATTATTATTTAACCCAGAAATGCTACTTAAATTATCTAATACCCAGAGTTCGCAACGTGCC
>JAUELC010195513.1:0-10843 GCA_031471745.1 Cryptochiton stelleri | reverse complement strand
TACCATTCCACTGATCCAATATTCCGATATTAAAATGAAAAATGTTAAACACATTGGCGAAGGAACATTTGGTCGTGTATACTCGGCTGCATGGATGAGAACACCTGTAGCAGTAAAGCAAATACAAATCAAACGTGTGAAGCTATTGAGAAATATTCTCCACGGAGAAGTACAGTTGCATGGGAGGGCAAGACATCCTAATCTTTGTCCAGCTGATGGCCTATGCTATTGACAAGTCTTCAGTGTACATCTTATCAGAATATATAGACCGACCGAACTTGGATGATTTGTTGTTTGGCAATTATGATGGGCCGAACTTATCCTTCCCTTACAAATTTGTACTTAGTACACAAGTTCCCCAAGGCTTAGTGTACGTTCACAACTTAAACCCACCTATCATCCACCAGGATATAAAACCAGAGAACATCATTTTTCAACGACATAACCGTGTTGCAAAGCTATGTGACTTTGGTGTTAGCCGCGTGAAGGCCATTGAGTCAGCCACAACAACTGCAAACAGCAGCATTCAACAGCCAGGAACACCCCTCTATCAGGAACCAGAAATACATTTGACGGGAAGAAAATCTCCAAGAGCTACTGATGTGTTGAGCACATCGTGTATATTAATAGAAACTCTCACAGAATAATCTGCTTGGTGTGTTGAAGACTTCCAATCTGACGAAATGTCTCTAATGGAACACGTGACTGAAATGATGAAAAGAGAGGAACCACCACCGGCTACATGCATCCTACCAGAAGAAACTCCAAGTAGCGTGCGGATGATTTGACTCAGGGTTTTAGTTATGAGCAACACAAAGAGACCGACTGCACTGGAAATCCTGGCTATTTACAAATCTCTCTCGTTGTGCTCCTTCGGATATATGTCATCAACAAAGTTTTCTTTTGTATTACTAAAATAATGATAAACAGTTACTCTTATATATAAATAAAATAATGACAAACAGCTAACACCGATCATCAGAAAAAATTATTTTGTTTATAATTTTGTTGACGTAAAGATTACGTTTTATTTGGTTGTTTTTTTCCGATCAATGTTATAAAATTTCAGGGGATATGAAAAAAGTCAAGCATTCCATACTTTTGTCCTTTAACTGTTTAATTGTTCTGCTGATAGCATTGATCGAAATAGTTATGTTAACTTTCCAAAATGATATACAATCTCTATGCAAAAGACCAGGGGAACAGTAATCCCATAATTCCATTTTTGTCAGATTACTGTGTTCATTTGTTTATTGTTGTTGTTTATTACACATCGCAATTTTCATTGAGTGAATTGTTTTTGTTAAAAGTGTTTCAGTTTAGTGTCAAATTTCTCACTGTACCCCAAGATCGCGAGAAATGGCATTTCCAGGCGAGAGTTTTGATGTTGTAAAACAAATTTATTCATTTGGTTGGTGTTTAAGGCCATACTCGAGAACATTTAACTTATACGACGGCCGCGTCGGTTTGCGAAAGGACGGGAATTTTAAACACTCAACTAGAGTGCTGTCACACGGCACAGGCCATAACATGACATCTCCGCCCAGTCACTTTATCCTGATACTGGAACAACCGGTCCCTCTACCTTTTATTATTATTGGCAGGGGCCTGTGGACGGAGAATAGGTACCATTTTAAGTATTTCATATATAATATGACGCCACACGGGATCGAACTGGGATGTCTCGACAGAGGCGGACACCAACCAGCTGAACCACAACAATCAATGTTACAAAACGAAGGAAGGAATTGCCTAGAAACGTTTTACATGATTAATGGTTTATTTCCAGAGGTGGGCAAATGCCCCGCTTACACTTTCCCTATAGCGAACGCCCTCTGTAATGATTTTTTGTTTGATTGAGGTTTTACGCCGTACTTAAGGTTATTTCACTCATACGACGGCGTACGTGCCAGCCCTGACAACAAACAATGACAAGATACAAGACAATCACAGGACACAACAGCTTGTTGTTGCCCATTAGTTCTGAGATCACCAGGTCAACACGAAGCTCCCTCCAGCCGCCCACCCCTCTGTAATGAAGAGTGGATGGAAGTCCTGTCCTGTCGTCAGCAGCTACCTTCATATAGCTGAAAACTGCGTACACCTAAAACACCAATCACTCACTCACTCAGAACAGACCAACAATAATATTCCAAGAAAAATAGTTAGAAATGGGACTATAACACATTTGGCTGGGTGTAAACAATATTTATCGCGCTAAAAATAAATGTCTATTCTGTTTTGTATTTTCATCCACCATACATGTGGTGTAACCGTGTAATTTCAGTTTTATTTATGACAGTGTGTATGTAATATTAGCAATACAAGGTGTCCCATTAAAATGCACAACCAGCTTGATTTGGCTTCGTTCATAATATACACAAATTGGATTCCAAACACCGTACGTACAAATCTGACGAGAATCATAAACTTTCGCGGACAATTTGCACTAAAACGCACGGTTCATTTTAAACCATCTGGTATATAACAACCTTGGAAGAATTATTGGCATGTTGCATTTTTCATTCATAGTCCTTAATTATATTTATTAGTTCGAGATAAAGATCTAAAGCAGTCGAGGGAGTCGTTGGTACTATAACATTTGGTTAAATTACATGAACCAGTTCAATAAATTCTTCGCAACATGGAAGTTCATGAATGTCTGTCCCAAATAACTCGCTACAGACGTCAATATTCATTTGGCTAACTTGGGTCCCAAAACTCCTAGAGTTATACATCTCTGGAACAAAATACATAATGTCCGGTTTACCAAAAGGTTGTTCTGAACCCATCGGCTTACTCTTTCCGATTATATGGAGATCCCAGTGTCTGGCTATACCTCTAACTCCTTATGAATCACAGGCATGAAGCAAAATTTCAAACATTCAGCATGCAAAGGGTTCGCATCTTGGAACACATTGAATTCTCTACGGTCTTGAAAAAAATTGATCCACCAGTGTATCCCTTGTTTTCGAAGAATTGACAGCCAAGCCTCTATCCTCTGGTTGGATGTACTCTTCCCGTACACAGTCTGAAATATACGAAGTGACGAATTTTCAGTCCCTGAATCAGAACGCAAGAGTCCAGGAACTACCGTAAGCTGTTGAACTGCATCCAAGAAATATGTTGCTATGTTAGCTGGGTTATTGTTACTTTTGGCAACTCTTAACCAAATGACCCGGCGACTAAATTTATCTATGCATCCATGGATCGCGAATCCAAATGGCTTAAGTTTATCGTATCCATCAACATGCCATATGAAATTTGGTCCTGGACATCTATGTTCTCCTTTGTAACCGACGAGCTTTGCGTCTTGCAATACCTTCAGGATCTATAAGACTTGTAACACCATATCTCTGGTAACTTTCAAATGGCGATCAAGAGTTAATCGTTTCCATATAGAGCGATAACCCCGACATCCTCCACTGTTATTCATCTCCAATATCATCGCTGGTGAGACGTCGTCTAGTCTAGAAACATTGTTTCCGAGCGGCCTTCGTCTTAGAGCTAGGTGTCAAAGGCGTCTCTTTATCTTGCGTACGTTCAATGCGATGTTATGGAGACATAGAATGGCAAATGTAAT
The DNA here is from genome assembly GCA_031471745.1 of Cryptochiton stelleri. Classification (NCBI taxonomy): domain Eukaryota; kingdom Metazoa; phylum Mollusca; class Polyplacophora; order Chitonida; family Mopaliidae; genus Cryptochiton; species Cryptochiton stelleri. The sequence goes on along the minus strand of JAUELC010195513.1, from coordinate 7,260 downwards.
TTCAAGGTACAAAAAGTTTATATCAAAAGTATCCAGCAATAAACTGATCGATATGAAGGGCATCTATCCCTGACAAGGTAAATAAGCTGGAGGCATGCAGGCTGTTGGAGTCACCAATACTGTCAAAATAGAGAGAACTGAAAGCCACCTGTAGAGTTGAACCTGTGGAAGAAGATACATGTGTATAATATATGTATAATGATTTTACGCATAAATAATTGATAAGCCTATTGTTTATCACGTCAGATATTTTCTTATAGGCTAACTGACATTCAACGTTTATCACGTGTCTAAGAGTTTCTTGTCCAACCACTGTTGCAATTGTCAAACTCAGAAGTCGGAAGTTGGAAGTTGGAAGTTGGAAGCTAGAAGTTGGAAGTCAGAAGTCTTTGTGCTTGAAAATTAGGGTCATAGACATGAGTCTTTAGTTTAAGTTGCCGAGCATTAATCAATCATAAACCTATCATATACAGAATACATGTATATTAACTTAATGGGACATAGCATACTGGCGGGCAGTTGGAGGCAGCTTCGTGTTGTCCTGGTGCTCTCATAGCTAAGGGGCAACATGAAGCCGATCTGTTTGTGGCGTCCTGTTTTGCCATGTGGTTGTCGTGTATCTTGTCATTGTCTGTTGCCAGTGGCGTCGGGGGGTGATTTCCTTCACCCATTGGGCTGGCATGCCGTCATATAAATGAAATAACCTTAAGTACGGCGTAAAACCCCAATCAAACAAAGCCAAGACTAGCGGGGCCCTTCCTGACAGAGTCGGTGTTCTAGTTCTCTCTCGTTTCCTGTCATGAATTTATGTATATGGAGAAAGCATTTGATCGAATATCAAATCGGTGCATGTGATATCGGTACCCTCCCTTTATGACCTAATGGAATGGTCTGTTACAACACTGAAAGAGCCTTAGAGTATGTCCCATTGTTTGTTGTTTGAGGGGTGTAGAGGTTTACATTGTTGTTGAAATTCTTTTTGTTTTCTATAGAATATAGCATTTCATGCAACATCTAGGTAATGTGGTATTTTGCTCCCTTTTTGGCAAAATGACATGGTCCGTTATAATACTGTAAAAGCCCTAAGGCATGTTCCATTGTTTGTCATTTGGTGGAGAGATTGACACTGTTGTTGAAATTCAGAAATGCCAATGTGGATTCAAGCTATGTTGTAAGTGACTGTTATGGCCCTGTTAAGAGAGTCATGTGACAAGTTAGAGTGTGTGCCTTGAGGGCTGTGCAATGAGACAGTGAGAAAATACAGGGCCATACAGCTTTTGTTATAACATTGCATTCAGCAGTGGCCCTGCTGTATGGGAACGTCAGGGAAGTGCTGCCTTTAGTCTGTGAATTGTTACACTGGAAATTTCACTCACCTGTTCAATGCCTGGAACTTGATCACAACTTAAAGTGATGTGAAGTAGTTAAGGACAACAGGTAAAAATAAGTAAAATCATAATTAAAGTTACAGTTACCCTTAATCTGTTAACTTGCTCACAATTTGTAGCCCTGCACAAGGATGTCACTGTTAGTCAACGTTTAAGGATTTAGAGTTTGAGAGGTCTAGTTTTAGCAGTTCAAGTCTTAAGACATTTGTTTGATACAAGAGAAATTGGTAAACTCATTCAGCAGGTAAAAATTTAAAGTTTCAAGTTGATAACTTGTTTTGAGTGGTATTAAGGAGCTGTGTATGGCATAGAAATTAGAATATAAGACAAATATTAGCTATACATGGATGACAACTTTGCTTTATTATAAGGCAGGTGAGGTTTATTTGGTGTAGGTACTAACACCGTTATCAGGCGTAAGTTAAACCTCGTACTTATAATAAAGAGAATTTGTCATGTTAGTTGGTGTATGCGTGCTCTATTCCTGTTAAGTTATCATTTCGTTTGTGTAGGTGAATGTGGCATAAAAGCACTATTTATACAGGTTAATTGTCTATATCAGTGGTTTAATCTGTGTATAATAACATGTATACTGCTATTCCATTAGATGACAGCTTAACAAATCAAAAGGCAACAAAAGGTGAGAAACATGATCCATGTATTATACTTCTTTGGAAGAAATGGGATAAATATGTGATATGGAGGGGTTTTATCCCCACCATGAGATTAATTACATAATATTTGTACCAAAAACATACTGATTATACCCATTGTGGGGAATAACATCTTAATATACTGTGGTAACAGAACAATGCCAATCTAATAAACAGGTTTAGGACGGTCTGGAATTTTAGAGGGAAAGAAACTACCCTACCTTATTATAAAAATGCTGATGGCTCAAGACGTAATGTTTAAAGTTATTGATGTTGACAGTTTTTCTCGCTTGAAACAGTTTTGGCGCATCTCATCTGATTGACATTGTTAAATAATCTAGTGCCAAATAAACATTATCCATACCACATTCAAGGTCATCTCCATGGTAACACACAGATGCAGCCGCGCCGTCGCTCAGTGGTCAGCATGTTTGAGTGTTGATTCTCCTATGATCCGGAAAGTATTTGAGGGACTCACACGTGGTGACTGACTTATGCGGGGGGGGGGGGGGTTCACAAGAATAATCCGTCGTCATATAAGTGAAATAGCCTTGGGTACGATGTTAATACCAATCACTCAAACAAACCGTAACCTCCAGAATTGTCTTTCAATATGTGAAATTATTAACATAAGGTTATCCATAAATACATGTAAAGAGGTTATCCATAACAACTCGAGATTAAAATCCATTGAAAAAACTTGTCTCTGAGATGATTTATTGATTTTTTTAAATATTAATCGTCATCCCTGTGCCAGTGTGATTATCTTTAGAAATACATATTTTCAATGAACTTACATTACATTTAACCCTTCTAATTTTGGGGAAAACAAAAATAAATTAATGTGAATTTCTTTCTGTGATTTGGGATCATTTAATTGAGAAACATGAACGTGTTATATTGTAAACAAGATAACTTGTAATAAGTAATTTTTTTTTCGTGAAAGAATTCCAAACATTTTAAAAAGGACATGAGAAAGCTTCATGCCTGGGTGTGAATGTTTGGAAAACCTGTTGTTAGAGAAGTTAGACATCTTTGTTGGTGACCTATACCTGTCCACCGCCAATTCAACATGGATAATAAGCACAGACGGAAAAAGGCCCTTTGTTTTAATTTGGCAGGAGTATCACAACTAGGAAAATCAAACCATTTGATTGTTTGGGCTCTGAAGCCAAAAGGCCATTTTGCCATTTTTATTATGCCCTGGCCATGTTGGCCGGAGTCATATAGTATTGCCCTGTTCCGCTCATCAGTTCGTAATAGATCTGATTTCCGCATGTTTTTTGAAGAAACGTTCGAGATATTCTTCAGATTTTTGGTAGGCACTTACATAGGAACGAAGTACAGATCAAGTTTACGTTTCGTTGATCTGCACATATTTTAACCAGTGTTACTGCCCTTGATCATAGAAAATTATCCATTCTATTGGAATTCTGATTTCCGCATGTTTTTTTAGGAACCGTTTGAGATATTGTTCTAATTTTTGATAGGCACTTACATAGGACCGATGTACAGATCAAGTTTACGTTTCGTTGATCTGCGCATATTTTAACCAGTGTTACTGCCCTTGATCATAGAAAATTATCCATTCTGTTGCAATTCTTATTGCCGCATGTTTTTTTTTAAGAACTTTTTGAGATATTGTTCTAATTTTTGGTGGGCACTAACATAGGACCAATTTTTTGGGAATTCTGATCTCCTCATGTTTTTTTTAAGAACCATTTGAGACATTGTTCTAATTTTTGATAGGCACTTACATAGGACCGAAGTACAGATCGAGTTTACGTTTCATTAATCTGCACATATTTCAACCAGAGTAACTACCCTTTATCATAGAAAATTATCCATTCTTTTGGAATTCTGATTTTTTTAAGAACCTTTTAAGATATTGTTTTTATTTTTGGTGGGCTCTTGCATAGGTCCAAAGTACAGATCAAATTGAGGTTTCGTTTATTTGTTGATATTTTAACCAGAGTTACTGCCCTTTCAAATTTATTATCATGAATTTTATGGCCAGATGTTTTTTGCAGAAGGGATGCCTCATCCTACTCTGATTTTTGGTAGTTAGCCATATTGGACCATACTACAGATTAAGTTTGCGTTTCATTGATCTGCGCTTATTTATTTTTACAAAGTTGTGACCCCTTGATCATAGAAAACTGTCCATTCTATTGGAATTCTGATTTCCGCATGTTTTTTTAAGAACTTTTTGGGGAGCAGGGCAACCCGTGGTTCACAGACACATTTCTAGTTTTGATTCAAACGCTGAGTGACTCATGTTGGGCAGTCTGTTCTTCTATCTTCGCTTAAAGTCCTACATGTACTTCTGGGTAAAAAGCGGGTGGTAACATTTTATCCGGAAGAGTGATTTTAACCACAATTTCCATTGATAATGATTGATTGAGTAGATCATTTTCATCACAATTTCCATCGATAATGGTTGATTGAGTAGATCATTTTCATCACAATTTCCATCGATAATGGTTGAATTGAATAGATCATTTTCATCACAATTTCCATTGATAATGGTTGAATTGAATAGATCATTTTGAGCACAATCAGACATTGTGGTAATCATGTCAATGCCATAGGATATCACTATTAAGTGGTTTCGCTTCTGTGGTCTAACAACAGAAGAACTATTTATTGTCAGAGGTCAGACATGCAAGTTCACCTGTTCCGCTAATGATCACCAAACAGTAATTGTATACCTTTTAGTAATAGAAGTAATATCATTACTTTGTACATTTTTACCTGTCTGGCTTACCTGAGACTTATCTGTACACCACATGAAGACAACAATGGTCATATTTATTGACGGACTTAGATCTGTGATATTAAACCATATTATCTTACCTTATTTATATAGCTTTTACCTTTTCATAGTATTACTATATAGGCCTACCTGTTAGCTTTTTTAATGATATCAATTTACCTGTACTTGTATAAATCCTTGTAGCTGTACGTATATCCATGAACCAGGTACCTCTCACCTCTTAGGGTATACCTTTGTTTATGACAATACACCTTTCATTTACCTAAATGTATGCAGGTGTGTGTATTTTTTTTACTTTCTTAAAGTATACATTTATAATACTGTAATAATGATAAGCATGCAAGGCTGTCCATAATTAACACTGAAGTTGCTACCTTTTTAAAATTTGCTATTTGTCAATGTACAGGTAATATACCTGTACTCGCCATCACTCGCCTTATTCTAAATTTAGGAGAGTGGTTGATCACTCGCCTCTATTTTACTCATTGAGAGCCCTGGAGGGTAGGCCCCTGGAACAGGCCCATGTTAGGCCCCTGGAATATTTGTAGATTCAGCCCTGCCCATAGAGGTGTTTTCAACACAAGTTTAACTCTACAGGTACCTTTATACATTTGACTGGTAAACACACCTGAATAATATATAGGGTCAGTATGACCAGGTCAGGGTAAGATACCTCAATAAACCTTATTGAAAACCTGCTCTGAATGTATTTATTTATAAACACTGTGTCCGTGAGACAATTGTAAGTAGTGTTTTTATGATCTATGTATACCTATTTTATGACAGTGTCATGGTCTTTAATTGCCCTTCGGTCAGGCTTACTGTTGTGCTCCACTCACCATTGTTCAACAGTGTCACAGTAAATAAAGATACTTTATTTTACCAAGGGTTAGGAACAACCCCACTAATTAGCTCATGAAGGAGCAGTTTTGCGGACATTTAGAAGCAGGGATAGTAACATAACATAACTAAGGGTTCCACACTTATGACTCATATGTACTCCAACAGTAAATAACCACACTTACACAAACCCTAAAATGTAAAGTGTTTTGCTCTGTCAGAAAAATAATTTTCCTCCAGTGCTAAGTGAAGACAGCATGATTGAACATGGTCTAGGTTTCTTACACAATGAACATTTATTTTTACATATAATATAAAAAAACTATTTACAGCATTAAAAAATAATGGTATAATAGTGCAATTTGTGTAAAATCCCTGGCGTAGTGAGACAGACCAGTATCAGTTTATTTGTCCCTATAAGTGGCTCCACCCGGGGAGACTTGGTTTACCCCATGTTTGTCCGTCTGCCTGTAATGCCAAATAGCTTTGGACATTTGTTTGTTTTGCTGATGCTCCACTGGATTGAACTGAAATGTTGTATACAGCTATCTTATGGCATTAACATATCATATTTGAGTTTCACACAGTTTTGTCAATTTATTGCATAGTATTGACCATTTTGATTAACTTAGATGGAATGGTCTTTCTGATTGTCTCACTAAATAGTAGGTGACTCCTGTATTGCTAGATACATGTAGCACTAATTGACTTGTTTAACTGCCCATAGAGGCAGTCCCCACTGCCCACTGACCGAACGACCACTGTAAAGAGTGATCCCTGCTTTACAGCACAGATAATGAATCAACTTGATCTTACATAAACTTCTGTGGGTGGCTGGAGGGAGCCTCCTGTTGATCTGGTGCTCTCATATCTAAGAGGCAACATGAAACTGATGTGTTTGTGGCGTCTAGCTCTGTAAATGTACACACTTTGGCTGATTGCACTATGTATTCTGTCCTGATCGTCTTGTATCTTGTCATTGTTTGTTACCAGTGGCATCAGGGTGATTTTCTTCACCCATTGGACTGACAAGTCGTCATATGAGTGAAATAACCTTAAGTATGGCATAAAACCCCAATCAATCAATCCATCAATCATAAACTTGGCAGTAACATGCTGTCAACCAAACTGTTAATCTTGGCCAATATGACTTCATTTATGTCACACCATGTGACCTTTTCTTATAGCGTTAAATTAGACCGAGTATCTTGTGAGTACAATGGCCATTTTTAATCAAAAAGATTTATGCTGAAAGTCTGCAATTAAATTTCCTTGTGTGTCAGTGCTTAATCTACATTTAAAAATGGTGTCAGTGCTATGCATAGATCGCTAGAGATTGATTATCTCAACATTTGAAGTATACAGCTATAATACAGTAAAAAAAGAATACAGTTTTCGTATACTCTTGTGTACACTTTACATTGACTCACACTTGAGAATGGTGTACGACACAAGTCAAAAGCGAGCGGTTGGACGGAGTTTCGTGTTGCCCTGGTGCTCTCGGAGCAAAGGGGCAACAAGAAGCTGTTGTGGCATCCTTATATGTCCTGGGATTGTCTTGTATCTTGTCATTGTTTGTTGCCAGTGGCGTCAGGGGTGGTTT
>JAUELC010195402.1:0-10843 GCA_031471745.1 Cryptochiton stelleri | reverse complement strand
TATTTAAATCTATGTATTTAGATTATATATATTTTTAAATTGGTTTTAACATCAACTAGCAGCATAAATCATTATAATAGGCTGATTTTGAATGTTTGGCATTGCGATGTCTACTTCTTTACTTATTATGATTTATGTTTTCATTTCTGTACTTTTTACGTCAGCCATTAATAAATAGTTGTTCTGTACGATTGGTGACAATGTCTATGAACAGTTGTCAAACTGGTTGCTGACACACTGGAATACATACGTGATAACTGGATCATCTGGAAGCCGTTATAAAGTGTGTCACAAGGAACAATGATTGACAGACAGCAAGGGCGTGATCCACAAAAACTGCTAGTCCAGATTGTAGTTAAACAGAACCGGGAGACAGGCTGGCGTGGGATTGTTACATCCACAACAATTTACTCGTGTCTTTACTCAAACTATTGTTCTCTCCATTATAACTGTGCACGCTCGCACAGCTGCCTACCAATAATAATCTAATAAAAAAGGCGAAATAGCAAAATCAACACTGGAAACTATAGGGTGTTTTGTTTTGTTAGTATCTGGATCATTAAATCTGATTAAATGGTTACATCATGTCCCTACTCTGTAACTGTATGATAAGACTCTTTAATAACTACACGCGGATTAAGTTTACAACGATAAGTAAATGATTTCCTGCAGTAGCGGACTGGATCTTAAAACCATTCCAGACATCCTTCACTTACTAGGAAGGCCCCATTATTCATGAATATGTAGCCCAGCGGTCCATTTTTTACTTAGTGGTCCCAGCCCACCGGACATTGTCCAAATACCCGTATGGTCAGTCCGCCCCGGATTTCCTGGATAGCTTTGAAGGAAGAAGTGAATTAACGGTTTATCAATAAACCTTATCTCTAAAACATGACATGTCTATCTGTATATATTTTACAGGGAGAGAGGGGAAACCCAGGTTCTACCGGGAATGACGGTTTGGACGGGGTTCAGGTAACAATACCAATAATACATCTTCTTACCAACACAGAATCATACTAAATTATAACAGAAGGAAGCCTGACGGAATGGTCTGGATCTCTATATAATTGTGCATGGGGAATGGAACTGACTATATCGTTACAATAAAACTATAGGGGACATTGCTATTTCTAAATTGTTTGTAACGTTTAGAATATGTTAAGGCACATGATAATACAACCCCATTGCGAAACGGTTTGCTATTATGGGTTATTAAATGCGATCTTGGAAGAACAATAATGAAATTGCATTGTATTGTATTTATTTCAGAATCTAATGCAAAGGCCCACTTACTGGTCTGATAACAAGTGATACATATATATATAACAGTTATTAACAATTATGAAATTAATATAGTAAAAAGGTTAATTGAGATAGATTATGGACAAATACGTATCAAATTTACAAAGCAAGCTAAACATCTATTGCACAACATTGCACTTGCGTATTGATGAAACCAAAGTGTGCTTTCTAAAATGAGAGTAGAATTGATAGCCACTGCTACACATCGATACACAGGTGGATATAAACACATGTATGAAAAGCCAAATTTCAAATACTCCTTCTTGAGTTTAACGGTAGAGTTTACAATTCTTGCATTCACTAAAGGCTTATTGTGGGACATATAAGTCAGAAAGTTAATACGGCAACTATATCTTAATCCATCTATTTTTAGACTACTACGCCTTTCAAATTTTGTACAATTGTAAAGTTTGCCTTTCAAGAGAATATAATTGATTTGCAACTGAAAGTTTATCAAAACTTAATTTGAACTTTAACTCCAGTTTGAGTTCTTTATTTCGCTGACATATAAACAAAAAAAAACATAGTTACATATTTTGTAAAAACATGTTAGTCAGCTGGACTAAATCCCCAAAGGGCTTGTTTTGTCCCAGAATAATTTGAGAAGGTGAATATTAAAATATAACAATTAGACAATTGTATTGAATATATATATTGAATATATATGTAAACATATGAACTGCTATTATGTAACATTCATGAAACAAGATCCCTTATACGAAACAATATGTAGACCAAAATTTTCACAATATATTATTCAGCAGGTATAGTTTTAACTTACTTTTAAAAGAAACAGTAGATATACAGGATTTCAGATTTAGGGCAGACTATTCCATACTTTAGGCCGGTCCAGCTATAAAAAAGAGACTTACGAGACAACATCGTCTTGTTGTGTTCAATACGTTAATTGAAATCCGAACTCTGAGCTGGAGCAAATGAAAACTGTCTTGAGTACAAAGAAACAATCAAAAGAACGAAAACAATTGAAAATGCTGATTGTAGTCCTAATAATAAAATGTTATGGTTTGTGTTTTTGTCAGTAGGCCCTATCCCTGATTTAACATATTGTAGTTTATATGTGTTTTTGATTAGAGTAGTGAGGAAGCTGTCTGTAGGATGTGGGACATATTGGGAACGTGATAGGGAATGTTATATAAACACATGTGCTTCCCATTGTATGGCACATTTCCTCTGTGCATTCCACCAATGCTCTTCTGGGCAATTCAGGGTTTTAGGAAACATATGTTTTAATTTTTGGTTAGAGAATACATACCAAATGTTTTAGAGGTTTTAGTACGTCATATTTTCGCCATTGATTCCATCAATGAAGAGAGTGAATTTGTGATATGATATTATGACCGTTATAAATTCTTAAGCCGTATTTGGGTTTGTGACACAGATCCATGCCGTACAATATTAGTAATATTATATTTCTAAAGATAATCACTCTGGCACATGGATGACTATTAATACAAATCGATAAATCATCTCATGTTCTAGATAAACTCTCAGAAACCAATTTGTTTTTAATGGATATTAATCTCGAGTTGTTATGGGTAACCTTTATACATCTCGAGAGAAGATAATAACATTACTCTTCATATGCAGTTATTTATATGATATAGGGTTTATGGCACGCGAAGCATACTCTGTTCACATGGAATGTCCATGTGTGGTCAAATGTATATCCTTGTAAGCCTATTAATAGACATTGGGTACTCAAACTCACATAGTCCCACATCCACGACATACAGTTTGCTATTCTATATTATACGGTCTTTGTGTGTCCTTTCATTTTGTCTAAAAGCGTAAAACCTGCTGCCAAATGAAAAACAATTAGGCGTTTAAACAATCAAACTTCACAGATGAAATGTTTTCACCACTGTGTCACATTGTAATTGACTATGTTTTTTTTACACAGGGTGTAAGCGGTGACCGTGGACCGGTTGGAGCAGTGGGCCAAAAAGGCGACAAGGTAAGCAACCATGTAACACAATCATGGTCGAACGTTTTGACCTTAATTCAATAACAAACACAGAACATAGCTCTACATTTGTTTGGATTGTGCAATGTAAATTCCAAGGGAGCGTGTATCAGAGTATTTGATAATTGGCAAATTTAGAGATATAATCTGTATTTATTATACCAACCATCAATAAATTGTAGATCTCCAAAATAGTATGCTTGCCAAAATAATTCCCAGTCTTTTCATTGCCAATGTTTGGTGGAAAACTGAGAGGAAACTTAAAAACCACCCAGCGATATCCGTAGCCACTGATGATATTTCCTCATATACCCCACGATAAACGGCTGCAAGAAATAGTAAAAAAAAGTACAAAAATCTGTTGCAGTTAAATGTCTCTGTTTGTTTTAGGGAGATCAAGGGTTACGTGGTTTGCCGGGAGCTCTTGGACGTAGAGGACAATCTGTAAGTATTCTCAGCCAATTTTTTAAAAATCTAATTGTATTTTTTTTAAAAATAAGAAAAAAAAAACCCAAAGAAAAATAAAAGAATAAACTGGAGTTGTGAATAGCCACGGACTACATAAACACCACTTCCCAGAACACAATGAGCAAATATTTAAAATACCAATTAAATTAACCGGTTATCTTTCGTGTAATGATTTATCAAACACGATTTTTTTATGAATAAAGAGACAAAAATTTGCTTGCCTCCACTGGGATTCAAACCCGGTACCTTTGGGTTACAGGTCCAACATTCTACCAACTGAGCTACGGGGGCTGACGATAGAATGAGCTCCCTATATATGTTTTCATTTATTTTCTCGGTGTTTAACATCACACTCAAGGATATTTCACTTATATGTTGATTGAGCATTACCAGTGCTTGGCGGAAAACTGGGAAGAAACCTAGCAAAAATCACACCAAGATAACTGAAGCCACGGGCAAACTTAACTCATGTTACATAATGTATACATCAATACCCAGACTCAAAGGACAACACCACCGATTTTCGACCAAAACGTTTTACACTAAAAGTATAGTTTTAAAGATAATAAGACATGTCGCGTTTAGAACAGTGAAAGAATAGCCGTTAATTAGTTAATTTTAAACGGAATGTGACGCTTTTGGTGCAGGTCCCTGTGTGCCCGTCTGCTGATGTACTCACTGGTGGATGCTCAACCAACAGAAGGGGTTTTATCTAACAAGATCCACCGGTGCATCCGTGAGCGGACAGGCACGACTAGGACACAGACCTACCTTCGATGACCGAATTGCGTCACATCCTATTTTTTTTTTAAAATTAACTCATAAACGATTATAATTTCACGGTTCTTCATGCGACACGGCTTATTGTCTTTACAAATATAAGTTGAAAATAATATGTTTTGGTCGAAAATCGGTGGTCTTTTTCCTTTAACGGTATAAGAGAATTATATGTTGTTATATGTTCACTTGGCAAAACGTCTATCTTTTTTCTAGGGCCCGCAAGGTGACAGGGGGAATAAAGGCGATAAAGGTGGCTTTGGAAATCCTGTAAGTTATCCCTAGGCTGATTAACATCTTAGTTAAATAATGATACATAGAGTGATTTGTAGAACATCAGAACAATTGAGAAGATCTAAGTTAAATATATAATGAGATCAAGAGTGGTTTGTAGAATGTCAGAGCAATTGAGAACGTATATTTTAAATAATGATACCAAGAGGGATTGTAGAACATTAAAACAATTGAATACGTTTATTTTAAATAATGATATCAAGAGTGATTTGTAGAACATGAGAACAATTGAGAACGTCTATTTTAAATAATGATACCTAGAGTGATTTGTAGAACATCAGAACAATTGAGAACGTCTATATGAAATAATGGTATTAAGAGTGATTTGTAGAACATTAGAACAATTGAGAACGTTTATGTTAAATAATGATACCTAGAGTGATTTGTAGAACATCAGAACTATTGAGAACGTCTATTTTAAATAATGATACCAAGAGTGATTTGTAGAACATTAGAACTATTGAGAACGTCTATTTTAAATAATGATACCAAGAGTGATTTGTAGAACATCAGAACAATAGAGAACATCTATATTAAATAATGATACCAAGAGTGATTTGTAGAATGTCAGAACAATTGAGAACGTCTATTTTAAGTAATGATACCAAGGGTGATTTGTAGAACATCAGAACAATTGAGAACGTCTATATTAAATAATGATACCAAGAGTGATTTGTAGAATGTCAGAACAATTGAGAACATCTATTTTAAATAATGATACCAAGGGTGATTTGTAGAACATCAGAACAATTGAGAACGTCTATGTTAAATAATGATACCAAGAGTGATTTGTAGAACATCAGAACAATTGAGAACGTCTATGTTAAATAATGATACCAAGAGTGATTTGTAGAATGTCAGAACAACTGACAATGTCTAAGTTAAATAATGATACCAAGAGTGATTTGTAGAACATCAGGACATTTGAGAACGTCTAAGTTAAATAATGAAATCAAGAGGGATTTGTAGAACATCAGAAGAATTGAGAACGTCTAAGTTAAATAATGAAATCAAGAGGGATTTGTAGAACATCAGAATAATTGAGAACGTCTAAGTTAAATAATGATACCAAGAGTTACATGTATAACATCAGGCCCATTGAGAACATACCAAGAGTTATTTATAGAACATCACAACAATTGTATGGCTTTAATTTATGAATTAAAACCTTATGAGATTTATAGCATATTTTGACTCGGAATGTATGACTGGATGAATTTAATATATTTTTAAAACAGAGAAGCAAATTAAAAAAGTAGAGTTTGGTTGGTTTTATTAAGGTACAGTTTGGATTGGAAAGTTGCATATTCACAAAGAGGATCAGTGTTTTGTTGTTAGATTGACGTGTAGATAGTTTATGTGTTAACTCTATGTGAGGCCCTCTGGCTAAGGGCAGCATGCTCCAAACATAGTCGTGCTGCCTTGACTTAGGACTGGACGAACATTATTTGGCCAACAGAGAAAAATACTTCACATTGTATGGTTGTGTTAATGTGGCTAATCTCTATTTACAGTGGGAGTAAACCGCCATCATATAGGTGAAATCAATAAACGATATGTGAGTGACTATTTGCTTTTTTCTCTGTTGTCAGGGTCCTCCTGGAAATCCCGGCATCCCCGGGCTGGCCTCGTCTAAAGGAGAGGGGGTATGGCAAGATCTCCTCGACCAGTTTCAAGTACTACTCCTTTAACACTACATATTTATGCACGATGATAGCATGTCATTCATTTTAAAACAGGTTCAAACATCTAATAAATAATTGTAGAACATAAGATGATTCATGTGTCGTTTAGTAGTCGACATCCCTGTGTCAGTATGATTTATCTTTGACAATCAATAAATGTAGCCTAGCTTTGGTTGAAAAGTTGGTGATCCTCATTATTTTAAAGATATTTGAAATCCACAAAATTATATTTTCGTAGCCTGGGTTAATGATTCTAAATTAGTAATCGTTGATGTAAAATTTTAGTTACAGGCTGAAAATTTCTGTATCTAATTGACGATATATAGATAAAAAAACACAATCAGTTTTGTTATATTAATAGTTGTTTTCAAATTCAAATTTGAATTAAGAAATATTGATTTATTTCAGGCTGTATGTAAAGCAACTTGTAATGCATAATTAATATGTCGCGAATGTACTGCGAGCGATGCGACGCTTACTGTAGAATAAACTTGGTTATTTAAAAACAAAACAAACAACACAGAAGACCCCAAATTAGGTCTACGTTTATCAACTTTGTTTTAGTTACAGGCTGAAAATTGCTGAAACTAATTGACGATATAGATTAAAAAAAACACAATCAGTTTTGTAATATTAATAGTTGTTTTCAAATTCAAATTTGAATTAAAAAATATTGTTTTTTTTCAGGCTGTATACAAAGCAACTAGTAGTAATGCATAATTAATATGTCGCGAATGTACTTGCGAGCGATGCGACGCTTACTGTAGAATAAACTTGGTTATTTAAAAACAAGACAAACAACACAGAAGACCCCAAAATAGGCCTACGTTTATTAACTTTTGTTTTAGATTCGGCATTGTATATCTCTAAATTTTAACAGCTCAGAGCTTCTTATAAGTTACACAAACTAGGCATTTCTGGCATTACCGTGTCACATTCCATAAAAAAAACCCACCGTGTTTTCTATCAGTTATATTAACCTGTTCAAAGACAACTTCCATCACTCGAGACTTTATTCATTGACCATGCGCTATACTAAATTAGTTGAGAGTACAACTTGTCACTGGGTGAGACGTCAAAGGGAGCCCTGCATCCTTGGGACAAGCGGGTTTCCAAATAATGACGCGTCAAGATGCAGTTCATCTTCGGTCAGGCTAAACTAATCGATGAAATCACGGTGGGTACCATAACGCGATATAGCTAAAAAAAACTGATAGATATATGCATGTTAACCTCCATTGCACTTTGTATACATGCTGTACTAACTTGACCAAGTAAACAAAAATAACTTAATTGCCACGTGCGTTATTTTGGCTGCGCGCTCTAACACTGCCTGCGCACTTGAAGCTTGCAGCTTACACATGCGCTTCACACATGCGCCTATTGTTCGCTCTGCTGCAGCGTCAACTACTTATTACTTCACTTAACTAACTCCATGCAGGTAAATAATTCACTGAGAGGGCATTTTATGAAGTTCCGAATTGCTTTCTAACAATGTGAAAGAATATGCACAGTATCTTTCCTATTTACCAACAGTCTTTAAGTCTATATTTTGATCTAAGACATTTAATGAACTTGGAAGATAACAATATCTTTATTATTATTATGTTATAGGCCTATGTTAATTTAAATTTAGTTTGATAACTTTTTAACAACATGTTATAAGCTAATGAGCTAAACTATGTCATTAACGTAATATAACTTGTAACTATAACTAACTTAACAATAACACTATGTTACACCTGGTGAGAAGAGATTATTATGCACTGCTCATTTCTCAGGAATGTCACTCACCTGCATCTCAAAATAACAGACTGACCATTAAAAAAGGAGTAGTACTTGTATGTATATGTTTATTGTATATTCTGAGAAGCGACATCTCGGCGCATATGCGTTGCGGAGAGAGCACGCGCGAATTTCTCATGTGGATACACCGGAACTCATGAGAACGCCAGCCCTTTGCTCTATATCTTTGCTCTCGCTCATGTACTGCGCTCTTCTGAGTTCTCGGTGTTTCCGCTTCCGGGTTGACAAAGCCGCTCTGGTCTTTGCATTGTGCTGAGTATCGCATCCAGTTGATGTTCATGAATTAGTTTTTTTTTAAAGAAAACTATATGATTTTAAAATAAGAATACAGTGGTGGTCTTCTGTTGCTATATAGTTATATTATAGGAGTTCTCCACACAGTGTTATTGGTTTGTAGTTGCCTATCTATATTTCGCTTTACTTCTAAAATGAGGTAAGTTTGTTTTTTAATATACTACAATATAACCGTCTTGAATAACGGCGCCACTGGTCTCTCACTCTTTATTTAGTTTTCTCTTGCAATAATTTCGAACATCTACGTTTGTATACCTGGCTGCTGCTTCTGATTAAATGTTTTCTTTGGATTGAACGGCGGCTTTTAGACTTTTAATTTGATAAATGTAACCCTCTTTCTTGATTTCTATTTCCCAATTAGCGCTAGAATCTGTGAAATTATTACTTATTTTCCATGTGCCATTTCTGTTGCTTATATGATCACCACTGTATGAAGAAAACCGACCCTAGCGTAACGCTCCTTTAAAAATATCCCCAATGATAGGGCATCTGCATACCGCGTAACCATCTCAAATGTTTGTTTCAAAGAGAATAATTATTGATTGATTCTGTTACACAGGGCCCTCCAGGTATACCGGGCCCACGAGGCAAAGTTGGGGTCAATGGAGAACCGGTAAAGATAAAAAATATTTAAACAGTTAGGTCTATATGTTAAATCTGTCCGTGGCCTCTCTGGCTAAGGACTGTAGGCTATGCTTTGAAGTATATTCATGCTTTCAGCTATGTAGGAACAGTGTTTATCCAACACAGTATTTGTAAATAACACTTAACATTGCGGTTGTATTGCTGTTTACTGTTTGAGTACACCGCCGTCATATAAGTGAAATGCCCTTGGGCACGGCGTTAAACACCAATAAATCAATCAATCTGTCGGCTTTCTCATATCAAATCATATAATTTTATGTTTCTCATTTTAACTTTGAACAGACACGAGAGCAGAAGTATAGGATTAGGGCGGATATATAAGGTCAGGACCAAAAGCCGACAAGAACAAATATGTAGAAACATCCACTTCATCTGTATGAGCTTCCGATATCTTCTAACATGTCCTTCACAAGAAAAACACCTTTTTAAATGTAATAATGTATACATTAAAACAATTTAAACCAAGAGTATATTTTTCAGGGTATCCGGGGAATTCCAGGTATTCCGGGCGAGGACGGACTCCGGGGGATACAGGTAACTCAAGATTAGATTATTACAATCTCATTCTAATCGTTATCCACCTCTAATGTACGTACGCGCCATCTTGTTTCTCCCAAGCTTGCTCTATAACATTGAATCCCGAAAAACAGGGGGACATCAGGGGAAAATAGCGCGGAGATACATCCAAGCTTAGCTTCGTACATCTCTTTTGAACAATGGCGCGGAGATACACCCGAGCTTAGATTCGTACATCTCTTTGGAACAAACGACCTGCCTCAAAGGTGTTTTTGTCTCCAATTCCACTCCAGTGGATGGCGTGAAAAATATATATTTTGTATGTACAAAAAACATTATAAATAAACTTGCATTAATTCAGGTATTTTGGGGGTTTTATATACATAAATTGGACTCACTGAGATCAATGAAATCGGAATTAATCTTGCTAGATTTAGAATAATTGTATGGAAGTAGGAGGGAATCTTGTATAGCTGTCAGAACAGCTTTTTGTAGTATCGTTTGTTGATACTCCATTGTCTGATTATTGGTTCCGTTTCGAGTTATCGCAAGATCTAAAGGGTTAAACCAGTATATATAGTAAAACTTAACCGTGAGACACACGAGCATGTAGTAAAACTTGAGCAGTGTGGTCTTGAACGATTCTTGTTCACAGACCACCATCACCTCTGTGGTCGCGTGTTCGATTCCCACAGACTATGCAAGCAAGCAGTGGAGGCTCGTGGGTTTTCTACCCAGTTTTATATCCACAATTGTGCTGGCCAATGACATTTTATTGGGAGTTAATCTTGATGGTCTAACATCAGATAAATAAATAAAACAAATAAATAAACACATTCTTTTTAACATGAGAGTATATCTGAAACATGCGATGAGTTATCTGATTGAATTTAATCGTCACCCATGTGCACCAATATGAGTTATCTTTGACAATTCAATGGTCAAGAGTTTAAGGGCGGTTGGTTGGAGGGAGCTTCCTTTCTCCCTGGGGCTCTCAGAGCTAAGGGGCAAAACGAGAGGCTGATCTGTTGTGGCCTCCTGTTATGTCATGTGATTGTCTTGTATCTTG